>MU692493.1:5486-38768 GCA_026770625.1 Nicotiana glauca
TATTATTATTATTATTATTATTATTATTATTATTTTACAAAGAATTGCAACATTATGGAAATGTATCTCGAACCACGTTACGATCAATGTACCCGTGGTCGTCGACACATTTCGACTCCGTTGAGATTTGGATTTGGGTCACATCAATGTACACCCGTGTTTAAGAAAGTAAATTATTAAAGGCGCACCTAAAGCGACTAGCGTACTTTTATTTTTTAGCAGGTCGTGAAATCTTGCTAAACGGCCCATCCGAAGTCTAATTAATTATTAATCATTTACCGAGGGCCCCGCAGCTTGTGCGTTTTATTTGGCGAGGCTCATCCCGTTTATTTTTAAAGGATAATCCTAGAGTGACTATATTTTTTCTATTTAAGTTCGTCTCTAAAATAAAGGAGAAAAATCGTAGTTAATTACATGCTTGAAAAGGCCGTCATTTATTAGTTACTAGCTTAAAACAAATGCTAACGAAAAAAATAGCAATCGAACTTGCGCAAAGGGAGATTATTTCATGCCTTATTCTATAAGTCAATGTTACTAAAATTGAAATTAAATAATATTATCAAAATAAACTAATTATCCTTTAACTAAATTAACCCACATTGTTAGATGAATTGCACTGTCAGAATTAATGATTTACAACTATTTGAAACTAGAATTAACCTTAATCACTAATACTTATTCGAAAGTTTGTTAAACTTAATTGTTAAACTTGGAAATCTATTATCATTAGTATTTAAAGATACATTAACGCATCTTATTCGAACTCAAATCACGCTTACCGGATTAACGACCTTAGCCTTACTACACCAAGCCAAACTTCAAATATAGAAGACCTAACGATTCTATGAAATTACTAGCCATATTATTTCTGCCTAATGCTTGCATATCTCTGTTATTGACAAGATTCAAAATCACGAACTACAACTCATTTCTATTCCAGTTTTCATGAATTTAGAGCTAGATTTTACCAATCAACTAAATTAAAACGATTCTCCACATTAACTCATTTACCAACACGAATTGAACGTGATTTCAAACTACATTATTTTAAATATATGAACTAGGAAAGCTGAAACTTATACCTATGAGATTCATGCAGACACACATCCAATAGTTCAACAATATAATAATTTGATCAAATTAAATATACATACTGTATTGACTAATATTCACGCCATTTCAAGGATCATAGTTCCGTAATCTAACGTTACGTATTATCTAACTACTATTAAATGATCTTAGTTCCGTAAAAAAAAAGTACTAATTATACATACCTCTACCATTCATATAACAGGAAACACATAATTAATATTTAACTAAAATACAAATATTCTATAATTAAACACATAAATCTTCTGGCCATTTCATTTCAGCTTCAATGCATACATCAAAGTGATCCAAAGCAGTGTACCTGGTATTGGAATATAAGAAAAAGAAGGCAGAGGATCAGTAACAGCAATAGCAATTCAACACAGCAGAACAACAATGGGACAACCACCCCAGCAACTGAGTCAGCCCTTTTGAAAAACCAAACAACCAGTACGATTGCAAATCCAATAACAGACCAGAAATACCAATCAACAGAGGGACACAGCAACTAATTTGACCCTTTAAATCTTTTTAAAACCAAAACAAAGATACTCTGAACCCAAGTGAAACAAAAACCAACTCTACTTTGAACTTCAATAAAACAATAACAGCAATCCAAATACTGATTTTTTCAATAGTAAAAGAAGAAAGATTTCTTCAGTTTTTTAGCTCTCAAACTCTGAATTTCCAATGTTAAAATTCGGTAGTTTTTTTTTAACTTAAACTCTGAATATTTTTTTTTTTGTTCAAAGTACAGCCCTTTAATCAGTCAAAAACCTCTCTATTTATAGCCCCAAACAGGCAACCTTTTTCCCTGGACTGCCTTAGACCAACCCCTTAAAACCAGCCTGCCTTTTCTTTTTAAAAGAAACCCACTATAGAATGTTTTCCTTATTTTCAGCCCAAATTCCCTCTTATTCCCCATTAGCTTATTAACTTAATAGCACTTAATGCCCCACTATTATACTACTATTATTAAATAGATTCCCTAACATTTTCTATTCCTAAAATACCCCTGAATCTTACTGTTACTGCCTTGATTCTAATCTGATGTTAAACCTTCTTAAGTTATAACTGTCACTGATTATTAACTGCTAAATTACCAGCTATAACCAATTCTCAATCCTATTTAAACAATGATTCAAGGCAGACAATCCAATTTAGTCAGACATGGCACCAAACAAAAGGAACTAATAATGCGAGTAAAACTAAATATCAACTAGACGTTCAAGCAATTATCAGTCTTAAAACACAAAATTAACACAGAAGGAAGCAAAAAGGATAACCTACTGGGAGAAAAATATATACACTATAGTCATGCTATTCTATCAATCAAACCTGAAGAACTAATTGACGACATGTATTCCATCAACTATACAAGCCATATTGTACAACAATTATCGACAAACAATCAGAAAAAGACCACAGGTGATTTGAGGGGCTTTTGACAGAAACAGTGAGTTATAATACAACCAACTAATCGATGAAGCTAATCGAATTGATTCATGATTTACAACATATAACACTAAACAAACAAACAATTCAGAATAGAAAGAAAGCTCGACCAAATAAAAGGGTCTGGTTTGAGAAGAAGAAGAACAATGAATAGAAAGAAAATAAAACCACTATAGCAACACAAATTAATAAAAATAAATCAAAATAAAGAGAGAAAATACCTCAGAGATGAATTTGGGAACAGACAAACCTAGGTTCGAACTCAGACTCGAACTTTTGGGGTCAAACTGACCTTAACCGAGTGTTCTCAACTGAGAACACTTCGGCTAAGTTCGATTGGACACCCAAAACCTCATCAATTTGGACGGATTCCAAGTTTTGGAATTATAGGGTTCTTGGGGTCGAATTTGGGGCTTGAAGGGTTTTAGCTTGATTTGAACCAAACCGATGGTGGTTTGGTGACTAGGGAGGTTTGGGGGTGCCAGGGTATGAATTTGGGCTTGGTTGGGATAGTTTACGTTTGGCTCGAATCTTCAAATGGAGATTCGAGGAGTTCAAGGTTGATTCGAAGCCAGTGGTTAACGGATTTGGAACCAGGGTGGTCAGGTGGTTTGAAGGTACAAGTTTGGTGGCCATCGGAGAAGATGGAGGTTTTCGGCTGTTCTTCGATTGAAGATTCAAAGAACATGGCTAGGTTTCGAGGTAATCCATGGTGATGGTTGGAAAGGGGATGTTGATAGGAGTTCGTGGTGTAAAAATGGAGTCATTTGGCCCAACGGAACCGCCGTGAGGCGATTTCCGGTGGGCGGAGCACAGTGGTAGATGGTGGAGTTCTGTTCGTCTCTGAGAGAGACAATGAAGTGGGGGGTCTGGCTTAGAGGGACATGGGGTGAGAGGTTGGGCTTATATACGGGGGAGGGGATTTGATCTTGGCCGTTGGATCAAGCACGATCAACGGTCTGGATCGTTTCATTTAAATGAAACGACGCAGTTTAGTTCAATGAGGGGGCTGTTTGAAACGAGTAACGGGTCGATTACAGCCTTACAGGGAACGGGTAAGGGAGATGTGATCTTGGCTGTTGATCAATTTGAGATCAACGGCCCAGATCAAGTGTGACCAAAACGATGCCGTTTGGACGTCTCTGAGGTTGGCTGATTTGGACTAGGTAAATGCCTTATTTTGGGCCTGGACTTTGGTCAATTAAAACGGCCCAGTCCGATTATCTTCCTATTTTTGTTCTTTTCTTCATTTTCTCTAATTAATAAGACCAAAATTCTAATTTAATAAAATCAAAAATTAATTAAAATGCTAATTAATTCCTAATAATTACTTTCACACAATATTAAACACCAATTAAAAGCAAGCTCACACAATTTAGACATTAAATTCTGAAAATGCAAAGTAAATTATTTTTTATTTTTTCGTTTTTTTGTAAAGCACACTTAATTACTCACAATTGTAGAATTAAATCCTAAATGCAAATGCGACATATTTTTATATTTTCATTAATTTAAACACACATAATCACGCACATACAAACGCAAGCAATTACCAAAAATATCACGACAAATTCACAAAAATGCACACAATAAAACAGACAATTTTTGTTTTGATTCTGTGGGAGTGATTCATTTGAGGCAAAAATCACGTGCTCAAAGTAAGGACCGCACCAGGGTGGTAACCATTCATTAAATTCTTTCCAGGTATAGTCATATCCCAATTCGAAGGTGGTGTCGTGTTTCTTGAGCTTGATGGGCTTAGCGATTCCTTGGAGATTAATGCCAAGTCACTTGCCAAGTTCATACCCCCTCCAGTTTAATATGCTTTCAATTTTGTGATTCCGCCACTTATCCTTATCAACGTCGTTGACTCGTTCGATATGGTGGTAACTTTCTCCGCCTGTCTTTCTTCTTCAGATTGTTGGGATGGTTTGGCGACTATATATGAGATTTCTACCATTGCCGTGATGATCACCTCTTAGTGACTCCATTCAAACTTCACTGCTTGATGTAGTGTTGATGCCACGGCCCCATTGGCGTGAATCCATGGTCATCCTAACAATAGATTGTAAGATGACGGCACGTCTATCACCTGAAAATCAACATCAAACCAAGTAGCCCCATTTGCAAACATAATCTAATCTCCCCAATAGTAGACCTTTGAGAACCGTCAAATGCTTTAACGTTGATGGCCCCGTTCTTGATTTCATTCAGCCCTTTTCCCAATGTCCTAAGTGTTACCAATGGACAAATGTTAGGAATGGACCCCCCCATCGCCAAGATTCTGGTGATAAAATAATCTTCGCACTGTACGGTGATGTGCAATGCCTTGTTGTGACTTAAACCCTGTAGTGGTAGCTCATCTTCGTGAAAACTGATCTTTTGAGTTTCCAATACCTGACCTACCACGTTAGTCATCTCTCCACCAGTGATGTTGCTTGGAACATATGCCTCACTCAGCACTCTTAACAAGCCATTCTTGTATGCATCAAAACTCTGTAGCAACGCAAGGATAGAAATCTACGCCGATGTTTTGTTCAGCTAATCAATGACTGAGTATTCCTTTGCTTGTACCTTTCTCCAGAGATCATCGGGCCCAAATTCAGTGACGCCTTGTCGACCAGAGGTCTGCTTACTCGACTCAGCCAAGTGTTCTGGGGTATAAACCCTACCGGTTCTTGTCATACCATGTACCACAACTGCTTCCCCGAACTTGGCTTTCCCTTTCCTTTTTGCCTCGGCTGTGTAGTCCCATGGTATGGCTTTTATGTGGAATGGTGTTATGGCTATCATTGATACCAAAATGGGCACCCTTGCTTTGGAAGGTAATACAGCAACTTCAAATGGTACAAGCGTCTTTGGAGACCCAAACTCGACCTCAATTAGTGTTGGCGTCTTTGTAGAGGATGGTGTTTCAAACTCAAGTGGTATGGACATGTTACCCTCAGCATCTACAGAAGGCTAAATATGGACTACAATCGGATTAAGGGTGACTGTTGGTTTCTTTGGATCGTCGCCTTCTGTAATCAAGCCGAATGATCCCTTGGGATCCCAATCATCCTCTATTTCAATCATGTCAACACCTCCACCCTTGTCGTCTGGTAGAGGGTTATTGTGGATATCGGAGCAGGCTCCTTTGCCATGATGATCTTGTTGTCAATCAAAGCATGGATCTTATCCTTCAGGGAGCAGCATTCATCAATGGTATGCCCTTTCATGCTAGAATGGTAGGCACGGGTTTTATTTGGGTTGACCCATTGGGAAGGGTTTTCAGGGGTTATAGCAAGGATAGAGGTAATGTAACCAGCAGCTTTAAGCCTTTCGTACAGCTAGTAAATTGGTTCGGGAATGGCGGTATACTGTTTGGGTGGTTTGTTGTCAAAATTTGGTCGGGGTATAAGAAAGTTTTGAGGAAGGGGAAGTGATTGATAGCGGGATTGTTGAGTACTTT
This sequence comes from Nicotiana glauca, assembly GCA_026770625.1. Taxonomy (NCBI): domain Eukaryota; kingdom Viridiplantae; phylum Streptophyta; class Magnoliopsida; order Solanales; family Solanaceae; genus Nicotiana; species Nicotiana glauca. The sequence goes on from MU692493.1 coordinate 11,482, forward strand.
AGGCTTGGTAGACGTGTGCGGGCTGGGAATATCTGGGTGAAGCAGGTTCGTATGTAGGAGGTGGAGGTGATTGATAAGTAGGCGATGGAGTTTGGTAGGATGGTGTGGGTGTTTGGTAATTTGGAGTGGGCTGATATGTAAGTAGGGGTATTGGATAAGTTTGGTATTGGACAGGTGATTTGGTTCTCTGTGCAACCATCACGGGGCCTACATCCCTTTTCTTGGATGCACCACCAGACTGTACAGCCTTATTGTTATCTTGTAATGATTCAAAGTTCGTAACCATACAACTCTTGGTACCTTCCTCAATCCTTTCTCCTAGCTTGATGATGTCAGAAAATTTATGATTCTCGATCAGCATCAGTCTTTCATAGTATTGCGGATCCTGGGCCGGACAATAAACTAGTTCATTTGTTCTTCCCCTAAAACACATCATCAGGTTCAATACGGAAAATGCACCGGACAAAAAACTAGTTCATTTGCGGATCCTTGGCCCGAAAAATTTATAGCATTACTCGCGGAATGTTTTTGTGGGTTTCTTCTTTAAATTCTGAATGTAAAACACATCCAGTGCATTTTCCGTATTGAACCTGAATCTATCCATGAAGTCGGACACCATACTTACCCAGTTCGACCACTTCTTCGGGTCTTGGCTAATGTACCAAGACAAAGCATCTCCTTATCTTTTTTTACTCATCTATACTTTTGGTATTGTAATCTGGCCTAGGTGCCAGGAGTAGTTCCCAAACTCAAGCAATGGGTCGAGGGCCAGGTGTCGCAGAGACCATACTTCAAGCGTTCTTGGATGGAGTTATCGAAGCGGCCTGCAATCCTAGTAATTTTCTTTCTTAGAAAGATTATCGTTCGGGTTTCTCTCGAGCTTACTCATCGCTTTTCATTTGTTGGCCTCGGAAAGGATGTTTTAGTGAGGCCCCCATATGGTGTCAAAGATGTCCTTCCCCGACCACCTGCTCCGTAGACGACCAAGGAGAAGAAAAGGAAAGGGGCTTCGAGTTCCCCGAGCTTGGAAAAGAAGAATCCAATGAAGAGGTCGTGCAATCCCAGGGGAGACATAATCTACAGATTAAGGTTTGAGTTCAAAGAATAAGAAGAGGAAGATAAATCCAAACTGGTGTCACCGTACAAAAAGTTCTCAAATCGGCGGGTGCCGAAGTTGAAACATCTCGATATGTGGAAGTTAGTGAGAGAGCTCTGGCTGAGGCTTCCGAGAAAAAAAGGGTCAATCCCGTTCTGCCCTAAGTTAGGGGGGTCGAGAGAGAGATCGGGGGAGATGGTCTCAAGTTGTGGAAAGTGTCCCGATAGACGAACTTGGAGCGATCGACATCAGTGGGTCTCCTCGGATTTCTAACACCATGCATGTGAGGCTGGTATGTTGATTCTTCTGTGTTTATTAATATTCGTGGCTTCTTGGATGGGGTTGAGGCTGCTGCTTTGGTAGACGTCATTGGGCTTGCTAACCTACCGATGCCAAGGAAAGAGCCATCGTCAAGTGCTATCAGGTCTTCATCAAGCCCAAACTGGTGGATCGATTCCCGTCCCAAGCATCCTGACCGAAGATAGTCAATAGTTTTTTCTATTATGGAGGACGCCTGGTTTTTTCTCCACCCGTAGGGGTCGCTAGTTAACTTTGGTGTTTAGTGATCGAAGAAGATCAGGTAGTGATGGACGGGGTGGAAACCCCCTGCCTATTCAATGAAGCCCAACAAGCATTAAACCGGATAAATTCACGTGTCTTTTCTTCTCATATATTCTAACTTTTAAATTTGTAAATAACATCTTCCCTCATGCTTGTAGGCTTCGGTGTTGCATCACGAGGCTTTCCTCCGATATCGGGAGGAATTGACTCATTACGAAGCCAAGGTCTGGGACCTCACTGAGAAAAGTGATACCTGCAAACTTCTTAGTGAGAAGCTTCAGGCTAATCTAGTAACAGCTCGGGATGAGCATGCTTAGATGCCCGAGCAGGTATTCTAAAATCTTCACGATAGTGAAGACGAATTAGAGATAATGACTAACGATCCGATTCTGCAAGTTTAGCAGAGGCTTGAACAAATAGGGGAGCTTCAGAAACAATTAAATACAATTCAATTTGAGGTTGAGGAGTTCAAGAAACATATGCATCTTAGACTCGAAAAGGGAAGTTGCCTGCCTAGATCCAGCTTCGAGCTACAAGAGAGAAGGCCTCGGTGCTAGCCAAGAAAATGGAGGAGCTTCAGTACCAATTAGCAAACTTGGTCAATGAGCTCGAGGTGGCCAAATCTTAGTTGGCCATGGCCAGCACCAAAGCCGATGCTAAAGTGGCCCAATATAAGGTCGACGTTGAAGCCATCCAAGAGCAGGCCAAATGTATGGTGGATCATGAAAAGTGGAAAGCTCGAAGGGAAACGCTTGAGGGAGTCCATGCTCAGGTCTACGATATATTGGTTGAACTCGAAAACACTAAATGAGAGGAAGCCAGGGCTCGAAAACTGGCCTTTCCCAGGGAAGACTCAGATAGTTAAAGTGAGTCTGAAGGCGAGGAAGATTCCGAGGGCAAAGATGTTGCCTCTGATGAAGACCGGGCCACTTAGGCATTTATAGTTTTTGCTTTTCTTCTGCACCTTTTTAAGGACATTTCGGCCAATATAAATTTTTCCGAATTTAGTCATTTTTCCTTCTATAGAAGACTATTGTGTAAAAATATACAAGGCTTTCTTTTCCCTTTTGGATTTCGGATATTAGTTTTCTTCATTACTTGTATTCACCAAGGTTGGAATAAAATAACATAGGTTGTGTAAGTTCGGACAATCCTACCTTTACATAACTCTTATTTTTGAGTCATCTTGGAGGTTCGGGGTTATCGCGAGCCTTCTCCTAAAGTAAGTAACTCAGACCGTAGTTTGCCGAGGGTAGCCTTTAAAACTGGTTATGAAATTTTGAAGGCCTATTTTTTATTACAGTTCTCGGATGTTTCCAAGTCGTGTTAATGCGGCTGCAGCCTTTTAATTCTAGAGTAAGCCAGTGAGCTTGCTTTCCCGAGTTATCCAGGCTTGCTTAAGATAATAGTCCCCGAGTGGGTATGGTCGTGGCCTTTAACATTTAGGGGTTTCCTGAGGGGTTTTATGCCCCCGATAATTAATAGTTTGATCTGTTCGAGTTTGCTTTTCGGACGACATTCCCCAAGTATGGGGTTGATCATCCAAATCGTGGTTATAATCGGCCATTGAGCTAGTTTCCTTAAGAGATGGAAAGTACGAAATTGTAAAGTGGAAATTTATTCAAATACATAAGATAATTGCAAGGAAAGTACTCTTTATTCTCGTGAAAATGGTTACACATGCGTACAAGTTTTATGCCAGGGCTTGAGCAAACTATGTGGGCATCGTTTGACCATTTGCCCTTACAACAAATCACCTATCACCTTTCTATTACGAAGTAATTTCCTCGCAAAAAGTTTACAACTGAGGGTAATGTCTCCCAGTATTAGACGTTAATTGTAGAGGAACCTTGGATACTGTTAGTGCTGTCTTTGATACCATTTCGTGTTTAACCTTCGATTCTAAATTAGCACGATCCACTGTTGCCTCATTTAAAACCTTACCGAAAAACCCAATTGGGACAAAAATGGTTCAAGCAAAAAAGAGTACAACGCGTGCTTTTAGAACTAAATGCTTCGTGTCACTCCTTGTCGATCACCTACAAGCGTTAGTCCAAAAATACAAAGAATTGAAATGGGTTCATACCTTAGTATTATTATCGCTTAAGATGAGGTACGCTCCATTTGTTCGGTAGTTGTTTTCCGTTTATCATTCCAAGCTTATAGGACCTTTTCCCTGTGATCTCGAGAATCTAGTATGGCCCTTCCCAGTTTGGATCCAATTTCCCTTCATTATTTCGGGTGTTTAATGTGACCTTCCTTATTACTATGTCCCCGACATTGAAGTATCGAAGGTTGGACATTCGAGTGTAACACCTTTCAAACCGTTGCTTTTGGGCAGCCAACCGAACAAGGACAGCTTCATGCCTTTCATCCATTAGCTCCAGGCTTGTATCATGGACTCACAATTCGATTCCTTCATTGCATATCAGAATTTGATACTCGGCTCCCCAACATTGACTAGTATTAGATCTTCAGTGCCATAAACCAATGAGAACAGGGTAGCCCCGGTACTGGATTTCAAAGTTATGCGATATCCCAATGAACTTCGGGCATGATCTCTTTGCATTTCCCCTTAGCGTCAGCTAACCTTTTCTTAAAGTTTTGGATTATAGTATTGTTGGTCAATTTAGCTTGTCCGTTGCCGCTAGGGTGATAAGTTGTTGAAAATATCCTTTTAATCTTATGGTTTTCGATAAATTTAGTCACTTTACTACCGATAAACTATTTTCTATTGTCACATGTAATTTCGTATGGTATCCCGAACCGACATATGATATGGTCCCAAATGAAGTCGATGACTTCCTTCTCCCTAACCTTCTCGTAGCTTCAACCCACTTAGAGAAATAGTCAGTCACAAATAATACAAATTGAGTCTTACCTGGTGCTAGTGGAAGAGGGTCGACAATGTCTATTCTCCACTTCATGAAAGGCCACGGCGATAAAACCGAATGCAACAGCTCCCCGGGTTGATGAATCATTGGAGCATGTGTTTTTCACTTATCACATTTTTACATGAACTCCTTCGCATATTTTTCCACATCGACCCAGTAATAGCCAGCCTTGATTACCTTTCAAATCAATGATTCGGCGTTGGACTAGTTCCCGCATGTGCATTCGTGGACTTCCCTCAAAATGTACTTGGTATCTCCCAGTCCCAGGCAAATTCTAGCGGACCATCGAACATTATCCTTATAAAGATTAAGTCCTTGGACAAGCTAAATCAGGCTGCATTTGTGCGCAGGGCCCTCAATTTCATTGGATATGAGGGAAGTTTCGCGGTCTTCAAATACACTATGTATTTATTTCTCCAATTTCAAGTTAAGCTTGTGCAATATAGTTCGAGGTGACCTTCCTCGACTACCGACCTCTTGAGTTGTACGACTACCCTCGAGTTGAACTCGTCGTCCTCGACCGACGATCCTAAGTTCGCAAGGGCATTAGTGTCACTATTTTGTTCTCCAGGCACACGCCTCAAAGTTTACTCTTTGAACCAATGTAATGCTACATCTTCTTCTCTGACTTTGAACGTTCCGTTAACTTGGTTTACTACTAGAAGGGAGTCACACATAGCTTCGATCACCTCCGCCCCCAAGCCTTGGGCAAGTTCGATACCTGCAATCATGGCCTCATATTTGGCCTCGTTGTTAGTCAATTTTATTGTTCTAATAGATGTCTAACTATATTGCATGAGGGTCGCTTCAGAACTATACCAAGTCCGTTACCCTTTATGTTCGAGGCACCGCTCGTAAAGAGGGTCCAAATTCTCGAAGAGTTCCTGTGTTTACCAACAACTCTCTTTCGACTTCGGGTATTAGGGTCGACGTAAAGTCAGCTACGAAATCTGCCAAATTTTGGGATTTAATGGATGATCGGGGTTGATATTTGATACCTTACCCATTTATTTCCATGACCCATTTGGCCAATCACTACGAGAGTTTGGGTTTATGCATTATATTTAGGGTAGGTTATCACAACACAAATAGGATGGCACTGAAAATATAGTTTCAGCTTTCTAGAGGCACTTAGCAAGGTGGGTGCCAGTTTTTCTAGGTGAGGATATTTAGTTTCAACCTCACCTAAGGTTATACTAACATAATTAATCAGAATTTGTGTACCTTGATCTTCCCCGGCTAGCACTCCACCTACTGCTATTTCTGATACTACTAGATACAACTATAGTCGTTCGTCTTCCCTTGGTGTGTGAAGCAATTGCGGGCTTGATAAGTATTGCTTAAGTTCTTCTAAGGCACGTCGGTATTCCGGGTTCCATGTGAAGTTAGTTTTCATTTTTACCAATGAGAAAAATTTATGGCTTTTATAGGACAACCTCAAGATGAATCGCCCTAGCGCTACTATACGCCCGGTTAGCCTTCGTACAACCTTCACATCATCCACTGCCGTGATATCCTCAATATATTTGATCTTGTCGGGGTTGACCTCGATCCCTCGATTGGATACCATGAATTCGAGAAATTTACCCGACCCGAACCTGAATGCACACTTTTCTGGATTCAACTTCATGTTTTATTTCTTCAATATACTGAATGTTTCCTGCAAATTCTTTAAATGGTCCTCCTCTCGCAGGGACTTAACTAACATATCCACAATACAAACTTTCATGGTTTTCCCTATTTGTTCTTCGAACATTTGGCTTACTAGTTGTTGGTAAGTGGCACTGGCATTTTTTAATCCAAATGGGATTATGTTATAGTGGTATGTCCATACTTAGTGAAGAAATAAGTTTTTTCTTGGTCACCCGGGTTCATTCGTATTTGGTTATACCTGAAATAGGCATCGAGAAAATTGATAATCTCGCGGTCAGTCGTACCATTGAACATACAATCGATGTTAGGCAAGGGAAAAGAATATTTGGGGCATGCCTTATTTAAATCTTTATAATCTACACACATTCTTAGTTAGTTAACCATTCCGGTTATTTGACCACCCGGATGGACCATATTTTAAGGAGTTTAGTTATCTCATCCTTGATGAAGCCATGCTTGATCTTCTACCGGTGTCTCCTTTTCTGCTTTACCGTATGGTCCTTCAGATCCAAGCTCAATTTGTGAGTAGTGATCTATGGTGGGATCTATGTCATATCGAGATGGGACCAAGAAAAACAATCCATATTAGCTATAAGAAATTGAACGAGTTTTTTCTTGAGCTCGGGAGTTAACCCCGCGCCCAGGTATACCTTTTGATCGAGCAGATATTCAATCAGCACGACCTAATCCATCTTTTGGACCATTGATTTGGTAGCATCAGAATCATTAGGGGTGATAAAGGATTGAGGAACCCCGTAGTCATCGTCTTCGTCAATCCCTTGCTTGTCCGATTGGGTTGAGGCTAGCATTGATGATTGTTTTATTTAGCTTCCCATTTCGCTTTTGAACATAAGTCCTTTGTCTATGAGAGTGTTGATATTGGAATTAAATCATCAACGGAAAACATCTCCTTTGCGGCGGATTGTACCTCGTAAACCGTCTTTATTCCCTCTGGTGTTGGAACTTTTAATACCTAGTGAAGAGTTGAGGGCACGACCCTCATGTTGTGGATGCATGGTTTTCTGAAAAGGGCATTATATCTCATGTACCCCTCAATTACATAAAACTTGGTCTCCTGGGTGATACTGGCTGCGTTTATTGGGAATGTTATTTCTCCCTTTGTAGTTTTGCCAGCCATGTTGAAGCCGTATTGCACTCGGGCTGCAGGTACATGCCGGGATTTCCGCCAAGATCCTTCCCTGATTGCGGATATTTTGGCTTTCCGTTATTTGGCTCGGTAAGTTCATCTCGATCTCTATCTTTCTCGATCTCGATCTTGGCCACTCTTGATCTTGATCTTGATCGGTCTTTAGGTCACGAGCTCAGCGATCTGACTTTGCACCATGGTTCGATATAACACGAAGTTGAACCTTGGCCTATCATGTTCCATCCTTGAAAGGCAAGCCCGATTTTGACCATATACACAACTCAATACCAATTTTGACAACAACATATTCCAAGAAATAGCAATTTCAAGTAAAGAATTCTACAGTTAAATAATGAATACAAAATAAGAGAAACAAGAATTTCAACAAAACATGTAGAGCAATTAACAAGTAAGAGATAAGACAAATAGACATGTGAAATTGTACTAGAACTGAAGACTATAACATGTTAAAGTAACTCAATTAAGACATGAAAGAAATTTACGTAGCTAAAAATGGTAATTTCCACATTTAGCCTGTGTACACACTAGTCACCTTGCATACACGTCTCTTGCACATCACAATTATCACAAGAAATATCAATCCTAAGTGAAAATTCTCCCGCACAAAGTTAGATAAGCTACTTACCTCAAACCATGCTAACTCAATCCACTAGAAAGCCTTTCCCTCGATTTTCTAACTCAAAACGGTTCGAATCTAGCCAAAATAATTTCATACTATAAATATAAAAATAGGAAACTAATTCAAATAATGAAATTACGATCTTTGCAATGAATTGAAAAATCGACCCAAAAAGTCAACCTGGGCTCGCGTCTAGGAACTCATCAAAAATGACAAAATCCAGCCACCAATTCGATATCGAGTCCAACCATACAAGAATTATCCAAATCCGACCTCATTTCACCTTTCGAAACTCAAAATTTTAGTCTAAGAAGTTCTAACACTTTTCCCCAATATTTCCAACTCCAATCCTGAAATACATGATAAAAACAATGATAGATTAGTGTAATTTAACCAAAACCAATTTGGAAATTATTACCCCAACAATCCCTCTGAAAATTCCCCGAGATTTTGCCTCAAATCGAGCTCTCTAAGTCCAAAACGTGAAATATGAAACAAACCCTCAATATTTGAACTTAAGTCTGCTACCTAGTTAATTACTCATCGCGAACGCGGAATGTGCCTCGCGTTCACGATGCACAAAATTTCCATTAGCCTAAATCTTCATACTCGAATGCAGAAGGCTGGTCGTGAATGCGCTGAGAAACTTTCCAAACATGCACGATCATATGCACCCCTTCGCGATCACATAGAGCAATGCATTGACCTTCGTATGTAATCCATTCCTTCACTACACCTCTCACGTGTGCGCGATTCACTAACCTTTCAAGCTTCGTGATTGCGTCTGCCTTCACGCTATTGCATAAAACAAAACCATGCCTTCCAGTCGCAAACCTTCGTGATCGCATAAGAGGAAACCAGAACTTCAGCAGTTCCTCAATGATCCGAAATGCGGCAAACATGGTCCGAATTACACCTGAGGCTCCCGGGACCTCAACCAAGCACCCCAACAGGTCCTAAAACATATACGAACACGTTTGAAGCATCAAATAAAAAATGATGGCATTAAAAGTTTATCGCTGCTCTCGCGACACTTGAAAGAAGAACCAAGAGCAAAATCACACGCTGCAGTTTGAAGTACAGTACTTTAATTTATATGAGTTGTCAACTCATTTTCACAATGTAAGAATGTAGACTCGAGTCAAGATTTAAAGTTTATGTGTGATGACCCAAATGGGTCGTCACCTATTTTGAAAATAAATTTTGTGTCTCGACGCCTTAAAACCTCCTTTTTGTCTCATCTCAATTTCCGTGCTCAGTCCGGGCGTGTATCCGAAAAGCCATTATATGAAAATCTATGAAAAATGATAAAGTTTGCTTTTAAGATGAATTTAAGTTGACATCGGTCAACATTTTGGGTAAACGGACTCGGACCTGTGATTTGACGGTCCCGGAGAGTCCGTAGGAAAATATGGGACTTGAGCATATGCTCGAAATTGAATTATGAGGTCCCAAGACCGAGAAATAAATTTTAAAAAATCATTTTTTGGAAAATATGAGATTTTTTGGAAATGAAAAGATGTTAAAATTGATGGTATCGGGACCGTATTTTAGTTTTGGAGTCCGGTACAAGTTTGAAGCAATAATTAAGTTGAACATGTGAAGTTTGGTAAGAATCGGAGTCTGTTTAGTATAAATCAAACTTTTATTTGAGAAAATTTAAAATTTTGATGTTCTTGAGTAATTTCACAAATTTGAGGCTTAATTCATAGTTGTTGATGTTATTTGCACGAGCATGTCTGTGGGATATTTAGGTTAGGGTACATGTTGTAACAACCCAGCCTCTCATTTTGAGAGTTATAGCCCTATTTCCCCTATTTATGCTTCTTTATGTATTATTCAACTGTGTTGAGTTGTATCGAGTTGGTAGGTTTGGGTTTAGAGTAGTTTTGGAGTGAAATGATCACTTGTTCTCTTAGTTAGAAAGCTAAGTTAGAAAATTCAACCGGAAGTTGACTTATGAGTAAACCAATTCGGATTTGGATTTTTCTGATTTGATTAGCTTCCTTTGGTCATTTTAGACTTAGAAGTGTATCCGAAATATAATTTGGAGGTCCGTGGTAGAATTAGGCTTGAATTGGCGAAAGTTGAAAGTTTAGAAATTCTTAGGCTTGAATTCGAGGTTGATTTGGTGTTTTGGTGTTATTTTGGGTATTCTGGAGGTTCGACTAAGCTTGGGTAGTGATATATGACTTGTTGAAATTATTAGTTGAGGTCCCGTGGGCCTCGGGTGAGTTTCGGATAGGTTTGTGCTATGTTGCGCTTGTTTTTCTTATGTTTTGACGCAGTTTCTTCAAGCATAAATGATATCATATTGAACAAATGAGCTCCAATTTAATTTTTTATTGAAGCATTAGATCCGTATAATAATTACGGACCCGTAGCAAAAAGAATCATCGAATTTGGATATCGTATGAGGATTTTATGGTCATTTTACTAAAAATTAGGTTGCCAGACTTTTTCAGAGTAATTATGGAATTGTCACTAGCAGCGTATTTAAAAATCTGCACTATTTGCAAATATTAAAACCTATATATCTCTTTCATTATAAGGTCAAATTGAATGATTCAAAAGCCTAAATTGACTAAAATTTCACAAGGACTCCATTGAAGGAAAGAAATATGAGTTTCGGGATTATTTGGAATGAGAAACGAGGCAGAATAGCTGGTAGAAAAATACATAAAACTAGGGTTTGCTCATTCGATCATATTTTGAGTTGGGGAGCACGAATTTGGGAGATTTTGGAGGCGATATTCACCATATGGATTGGGATAAGTTTTCTCTACTCGGTTTTGATTATATTTCATGAATCCATCTTGGTTTTTTTTGGGATTGGATTGATGATTTCAAAGTTAAAATTGAGGGAGTTAGGTTTGAGTTTTGGAGAGTTTTAAGTGAGGATTTGAGGGATCAAACGGAGTCCGATTTTGATGAATTTTATATGATTAGAATCGGGTGAGGACGAGGATTATTATTCTCCCATTTTTGACTGGTTCTAAGACATGGTCCTGGGGTCGGGTTTTGGCCGGTTTCGGGTTTTTGGCCTATTTTTGAGTTTTTATTGTGGAATTCGATTCTTTAGACTATATTGATAGTAATATTCTGATTATGGATAGATTGGGAGCTTTTGAAGATCGAGTCCAGAGACGAGGGCATCCCGAAGTAGGATTATACGCGGTTGAGGTAAGTAATAGTTTTAACTCTGGCTTTGAGGGTATAAACCCGGACAAATTGATATCATATGATTGTTTGGTGGTGATACCCATGCTAGGTGACGGATGTGTGGGTGTGCACCGCGAGGGATTAAGACTTAATCCGTCCCTTGAGGCTGTCAGGCCTAATGGCTATTATCTGTGGTTATGTGTTTACTTGTTGTTGAACTTGTTTGCCTTCATGTTAGAGATCATGCTTAGGCTTTTCTCATGCTCACATTATTTGTAGTCAGTCATAGAAATTATTGTACATGTTTACCTCAGTCTCTATTATTTGTTAATATATTGTGATACTTGATGTGGGTTGTGTCCCCTTATTTGTTGATGATAGTGAGGCTAGTGAGGTATATGATTGAGTAAGAACGATGGCCTGGTTGTAAGGATATTAATACCATAGAGCGTGAGTTGTTCGTGTAGCACGTGAGTTGACCGTGCAGGTCCAGGTATTGATACCATAGCACGTGAGTTGTTCGCGTAGCACGTGAGTTGACCGTGCGGATCCAGGTATTGATATGATGGCACGTGAGTTGTCCGTACTTAGTGCTTGGGCTTTGGGAGCCCCTCCAGAGTCTGTAACACACCCCCAGTGAGCATAGAGTGTTGAGCATTGGGTGTTGAGTGTGGAATTCTAAATGCAAGTGCTGAGTGATGGAGTGACATTGCTGTGAGGTTGCATTTACTTTTGTTGTTGCTGCATTTACCTGTTAACTTCTTTGTGGTATTTGTTGGTTTTATGGAATTTACCTGTTTATTCATGTTTATTGTAAATTGTGAAAATAAATAATTGGACTGTTTTGCTCAGATCGTCACTACTACTCAGTTCTTTAGTAATTTCTATTACTACTGAGGTGGTTGTACTCATACTACACCCTGCACTTTATGTGCAGATCCAGGTAAGTTAGAGTGCGACGATTGTTGAGTTCAGGCCGACTATCTTTGGAGACTGCGAGGTAGCTGCTAGCGTCCGCAGGACCTTGTTACTTCTTTTTTCGTTTCTTCTTTGGATAGTTAGACCGTTTATATATCTCAGTTCATAGTTTTAGACGCTCATAACTTAGTGACACCCCGATGTTTGGGGCTAGCTTCCGTATTTTTATGTTAATTATATTTAGAGCTGATTTAGCTATGAGAAGTTTGAATGTTGATATTGTTTTATTAAATCTTTAAATTAATTAGTAGTAATATTTTAGGAAATAGGCTTGCCTTGTAACACGATAGGCACCATCATGACCATGGTTAGATTTTGGGACGTGACATATGTTTTGTTTGGAGCCCTGAGGGATCGGATGAGTTTTGGATAGGCCTCGGAATGCATTTAGACTTACAACATGAGAGTTGGAGGTTTAGAGAAAATTTTGCAGGTCTCTGAGACCAAGCTCCACGGTCCGCAGTAGGGTCTTCACGACCGCGATGGGATTTATGCGGTCCGCGGCAAGGCTATGTCTTCGCAGCCGCGCTCGATATTTTGTGGTCCGTGGTGGAGCACCACGGCCGCGGTCCTTTTTATGCGATTCGCGGTGAGGTTCTGAGAGGGGTATATAAACGGGACTCTTCAACTATTTTTCAATTTTCAAAACCCTAAAACATAAGACGCAATTTTTTAAACAATTTCTCTTTCCCAAAACACTTGTAAGTGATTTTTAACTCATCTCTTTCACTCTTTAACTTCTTTTTACAATATTTCATCCTAGAATCTAGGGTTTTCAGGGTGGAATTGGGAATTTTGGATAAAACCTAAGAATATTGAAATTTGGGGATTTAAACCTCAAATTGAGGTCGAATTCCAAACCAATTTATATATTCGGGCTTGAGTGAATGGATAATCAGGTTTTGATCCGAACTTCGGGTTTTGACCAAGCGAGTTCGGGGGTCGATTTTTGACTTTTTGGAAAAAACTTTAGAAAACCCATTTTCATGCATTAGAATTGATTTATTTAACATTTATTGATATCGTTAAGTGTATTGTAACTAGATTCAAGAGAATTGGAAGTGGAAAAAAGAAGTAAAGCGATAGTTGAGGCTTGAATCGTGTTCGTGGCATCGAGGTAAGTGTTTGGTCTAACCTTACCTTGAGGGATTAGGAGTGGTGTCTTTATTGCTATGTGTTAATTGTTGAGTACAACATATAGGCATGGTGACAAGCATCTATACGTTGGTGTCAAGCATGCCCGTAAGTCTTATACTATGATATATGTGACTCTGTTTCGTATTGTTCATGCTTTATATGATGATTTTTATTGTTGAACAAAGCTTGTGGAAGTATTATTGGTAATTTAAATATTGAAGAGCTTTGGCTCAAGTTTTAAAATAATTTATGGAATATTATTCGTAATTGAGCATAGTAGAGCATTAACTTAAGTTGTGAATTGAGTTGTGAAGTAAATGTGGAAAAAGAGAAGAGGTTTATGATATTGTCTCCCTTGCCGGGATGTTGCTACTTTTGATGTTATCTCCCTTGATGGGATGTTATTGCTTTTGATATTATTTTCCTTGCCAGGATATGGTTGTTATAGTATTGTTCCCTTGCCGGGATTTTATTGTGATTTTATTGATTCCCTTACCCTTATTGCCTTGTTATTGTTGTTTGGGTAAGGAAGAGTGTTAAAGCACGAAGGGTGATGTCGTACATGATATTTGTGAGAGAGTATTAATGCATGAAGGGTGATACCATACCAATATTGTGGGGTAAAAGCATGAAGAGTGATGCAATGCCACGCGATGTAAAATGTCGTGCCATGATATGAGTGATAAATGCACGAAGGATAATTCTGTGCCATGATTATGTGAGGTAAAAGCAAGAAGGGTGATGTCATGCCGATTATATTGATTCTTATGGTGAGGACGAAAATAAAAGCACGAAGGGTGATGCCTTGCGCTTGTCTTTGATTTCCTGGTTCTTGTTGATAATTGAATTATAGTGTTCTTTTCGGTTATTTATTGGTTTTCTGTTGTTACTTGATTTCCCCACAACATGTTTTCCCCTCCTATCTTTACATGTACATTTCTGCCCTTTATTTTCTGTTGTACATGATTTAACTGCACAAGTTTATTTGGTAGTCTGGTCCTAGCTTCGTTACTACTGTGCCGAGGTTAGGCTAGCCACTTACCAGCACATGGGGGTAGTTGTGCTGATACTACACTCTGCACACTGTGCAGATCCTGGTGCTGCATCTTTTGGACCGCAGTGAGGTTGCTCCCTTCAGTCCATTCAGGTGACCCGAGGTAGTCCTGCAGGCGTCCGCAATCCTTGGCGTCTCCTTCTATCATTTCCTTTCTGTTTTTTACTTATTCAGAGGCAAATTTGTGTACTTCTCTTCAGACTTTTATTTGTAGTATTCATAGATGGTTCGTGAACTTGTGACACCAAATTATGGGTAGAGTTGTACTTAGACTTTCGCAGTTTGTATTATTCTAAATTATCAATTTTCGTCTTCCGCACTGTTTTATTATTATTATTTCCGCTATTTTTTGTGTTGTTTGGAATTGCTAAGGGATTAAAATGAAAATGGTTAAATAACTGGAATAATTGGCTTGCCTAGTTTTCACTAGTAGGCGCCATCACGACTCCCCAAGGTGAAAATTCGGATCGTGACATTATGAGTTACGAATTTTAGTCATTTTAAGTTGTTTGGTTCTAAATTAATATGCTAACAAAGGCGAATTCAGGATTTAAATTTTATGGATTCAACTTTTAAGAATTTTAGCATTATTATTTTTAAAGTTAAAGGTTCACATCTAATTTGTGTGCAATTTTAACGAATTTTTACGTATAAATTTTTACTTCACTTCAAAAGTTATGGATTCAATTGAACCCGTTAATAAAAACTACATCTGCACCTGAATATGTATGTATTTAATGAATTACTTAAAATCATACATATATGGATCAAAGTCGTCATTGGGTTATGGTCAGAACAAATGAACAAACTAGATAAAGTTAGGCCGGCTCAAATGGATAAACTAACATAAACTAAGTTAACTAATGATTTGTATTCTATTTTCTGCAAATTTAAGTACAACTTATGTATGATTAAAAATTTAGAGCCCGTTTGGCTTAGCTGATTTAGAGTAGCTGATAAGCATAGGTGCTGAAAAGCACTTTTAACTGCCGAAGCTGATTTAAAAAATAAGCAGTTACGTGTTTGGATAAAAGTGCTGAAATTAATAATAAGCAGCTAAAAAATTGGGTATACAAAGAGTTTTGTTTAAAAAGAAGTATTTTAGGGATAGAATAGTAAATATTTTGGTCAAACCTAAAGTGCTTATACGCTGAAATTTGATAAGTTGGGGGAGACTAACTTATGACTTTTGGCTTATTTTTGGCTTATAAGCACTAACTTATAAGCACTTTTAATTTTACCAAACGCGTAGATAAGCCAAAAAGTGCTTATAAACCAGTTTGACCAGCTTATAAGCTTAACTAAACACCCTCTTAATCTTGACTGTAGTTTATGTTTATGAGGGAATTCAATTTAATATCAAGTCGCTCCATTGCTCTCGTGCATTGCATGGGCGGAATTAGGAGGGGTAAGGGCGTATGGATAAATTTCATTCATTAGAAAATTATACTATATAATGAAAATCTAGCGTACAAAATATTTCACACTTATATAGGATCCGATAAAGAGATGCATTCCTAGGAGTATGCTATAGAAAGTAATGGAAGCATTAGTGGGTATTTTCGCTGCTCAAATCTGTGACGTATAAGTCACATGGAGACAACTTATCGTTATTTCAAGGCTCCCCATCCAAAATTTATATGTTGTATATCGTTAAAATGCTTATTCATTATATAGTAGATGATAAAAAAATTATTTTTTACTTTTTTATAGGAACACGTGGAGGTCGAGTATTATAGTTGTAGATTAGGAGGTAATTGAATCTTGTCTTATACCATATTTTTGTTAGACTAGTTTGGCAGGGATACTATTCTGTTTTGCCTTGCTTTTGCTTTTGCCTTGCTTTGGATCATTTTTCTTGATTTTTGTTTCTATCGGTCATATTTGTCTCATTATTTCGGTGATGTTACTAATATTTTATTCTTTTGTCTTTTTGTCTTCTTGAATCGAGGGTCTTTCGGAAACAGTCTCTCTATTCTTTCGGGGTAGGGGTAATGTCTACGTACACTCCACCCTCCCCAGACCCCCCTTGTGGAATTTCACTGAATCGTTGTTGTTGTTGTTGTTGTATTTTTTTATATTTTGAATTTCTATAGTAAAAATCCTCGCGTCATAACTACTCTCGTAAAAAAAATAAAAAAATAAAAAAAATTTAGTATCAGCTCTACTTTTTTCATGAATATCCAAATGGTCCTTAACAGACAAACTTATGTGTTCCACAATGTCAGAAATCAGAATCACATGCTGGTAATACTTGAATAAGTAGTTTGTACTTCGTACAGGAATTAATAATTTGCCAATACACATGGTTTTATATAATTAAGTGGAAAAAAACATTACATGTAGGACCAAACATATGTCACACCTACTATAGTACTATGTTGATAAATTTTGGAGTAACTTTACATGTACGACCGACACGTATTGTCACAACGATCGAGTAGTACTATATAACTTTTTTTTTTCCCCTTGGTAGAAAGTTTTACCCTTTTCATTGTACGTGTCTTAGTAGCCGTTTGGACATAACAATTAGTATAATTTTTGAAAAGAAAAAGTAATACTTGGATTATGTAGAAAAAATAATAATTGAAATTTGAAAATATATTTGGACATCCATTTCACTTGACAAAATATTGCAGTTTCATGAGTGGAGAAAAAAGTTTTTCTGAAAATTTTTAACTCATTTTCAAAAATAAATTAAAAACTTACAAAATTTTATAGACAAAGATATTTTTGAAAAATAATTTTTGAAAAGAAAAGAAAAACTTATGGACAAACGGGTCTTTAATTATTTTTTTTCATCTCTAACAGTTTTTTTTTTTTTGCTTCCTCCTTCTTCATAGAACACTATCCTGAAACTCTGGACTCTCCTTCTAGATATTTTTATAAACAAAATAAAATAATTTGTTATTTTCAATATATTGTATCGCATTATATCAGAAACTTTGGTATCGATACTGTCCGTTGATAGGCTTCTCTCGGAAAAAGGTGCATTTTTAATAGTGTAATAAAAAAAAATTACACGAGACTTATAACAAAGTTAATAATATCAGTGTGCTTGTTTGTTATTTCTTTCATTAGTGTCTCATTACTGAGTTCCTTTTTTTCTTTTTTCTTTTTGGTTTCTCTCTTTGCATATCAAGGGGATAGAAAATAGTTAACTTCAAGTTAGGTTGATTTGTATTTCAGATTAAACCATGAGAACTTTTGCTAAAATATCTTTAAAATTATTGTTTTGGGCTCATTCGAGAATGTTTAAGTGTAATTCGAAGCGTTTGGCAAACTTTGAAAGTCAAAATAAATGTTTTGATCGTCGATTCATAGTTTGGAGTTTTTTAGTGTGATATGAGACCTCGAGCAAGTCATTTCGCCATGTTTGAGCTACTGTTTTTTAGATTGGTGCATCCTTTTTCGCGATCGTGAAGAGCAAAGTGTTGTTCCAGGCCTTGTGAATCGCGATCGCAGAAGGAAATTCGCGATGGCGTAGAAGGATTTTCTACTGTCAGTGATCTGACTTCGGGAGCATATATCTTGCAATCTATAAGGAATTTGGGGATAATTCAAACATAAATGTTGTAGACCTTTGAATCTATTCTTCAGAAAATTAAATTGTTTGTCATTTGAAATTTTGTACAAAAAGGTATGCCTATTATACTGAAGAGTGTCTGTGAAGAAGAAACAAAATTTGTACATCGCGATTGCGAGGTTTTCGCCGTCATCGCGGTGAAGGAAAACGATGTTGTAACTTTTGTTAATCGAAATCGCATGGATAATTACTGCGATCGCGAAGAAGGAGGACTGACAGGTGTATTAAACATCTAATTTCGAGATTTTGAGCTTATTTCATCACTTTGAAGTTATTGGAGCTCATGTGGGGCGATTTGAGGTGATTCTTGAAGATTGTGTTTGCCATACATCATAAGATAAGTTATTCCTACTTGTTTTGAGTGAAATACATCGGTTATATGTGGATTTTAACATGAAAATTTGATAGAAATTATGGAATTTTCTTAAGAAAACCTAGAAATAGTATTTTTAGATTTTGACCACGAAATTGGACATGGAATTTAGGAATAAATTATATATTTAAGTTCGTGGTATTATTGGTAATTTTTATCTTCGAAAATTTTCGAAATCCAGACATATGGGCCTAAGGTTTGTCTTTGTTGAATTTTCGAGCGGAGTTGGGAATCATTATAAATTGTTAAATTGTAAGCGTTTGAGTATATTTTGATTGATTTGCATATTGTTTGACTAGTTTCAAATTGTTTGTCTTTGAGTCGAGAAGTTAGAGAGGCATTTGAGCCGATTATGGAATTTCGGAGCGAGGTACGTCTCATGTCTAACCTTGTGAGGGAGAATTATCATGTAAGGTGTTATTCTTATTATATGCTACGTGTTGTGGGAGTTGCGCACGTATAAGGTGACTAGTATTCGTGCACATGCTAGAATTCATGATTATGTCTGGGTAGACTAGGATTCACGCCATGCTTTATTTATGTTAGTTGAGTTATTCTTGCGTGCTTAGTTACTTGATTTCACATTACGGCCTGAGACTAGGCTTGCGTAGAGTAACGGAGTCGCTATTGTAAGAGATTTGACAAGCTACTTGATTAGCCATGGAATAATTGTGCTTTCCTTATGAATTTCTCTCGTGTTGTGCGTTTTTATCGAAAAGCTTCTTTATATTTCATAACTCACAAGTATATTCGTGAGTGGGGTCAAGAACCCATTATAGCTTGTTATTCTAATAGGATCAGGTTCGCCTTGGCAGGATTATATACCACACTCTTATGGAATTGGGTCATTCCCCTCGGTAGGATATTGTAGCACACTTTTGTGGGATCGGGCCGTTCGCCTCGGTAGTATCATATTCTTATGGAATTGGGTTGTTCTCCTCGTTATTACTATAAAACACTCATATGGGATCGAGTCGTTCGCCTCGGAAATTTCATGAAATACTCATATAGGATCGGGTCTTTCACCTCGACAGTATGGTGCGTAATATTTAACAAGAAGCCAACGTATCCATGAGTTTTCCTGATTTGAGTTGTGACAACCTATCTGGTGGGACCATTTTATATATATACTCCGGTTGAGGCGGTATCCGATAGTTGAGAGCTAGTGTTCACTGTTTAGAAGATGATCGTACCACGTACCTATATTTGCTTACACTGTTTATTTATCATGCCTCATACTAGTTTAATTTCTACCGTTCTTGATTTATTGGACCACTAGTAAGTACCGATGTCGACCTCTCGTTACTACTTCTCTAGGGTTATGCTATATACTTACTGGGTACGCATTGATTTATGTACTCATGCTACACTTCTGCACTTATTGTGCAGGTATATATTTCTGGTGATCTTTTGGGCGCAAAGGCGCGGTTTTTGCGGGAACTTTACGGTGAGGTGCATACCATGTTACAATCTGCACCATACAGAGTCTCCATCTGAATTATCTATATTTTCCTCTCTAACTTGTATTCCAGACATATATTATATTGTTATTGTACCTTCTAGTAGATGCTCACACGCTTGTGATACCGGATTTTGGAGATGTTCTAGAATTGTTATGGATTGTTTTACATTGATACAATTTTACTCGTTATTATTAATTAAACTGTATGCAACTACGATTTATTTTAATGCATTGACCTTTCTATTTAAATAAGATTAATAATTTTAAAAATAATAAAATAAATAATTAAGTGTTGACTTGCCTAACGGCAACGTTGGGCGCCATCACAGCCTATGATTTTGGGTCGTAACATATATGACCCTAACTAAAGAAAAAAGTCTTATTTGATAATAAACATTTTATACATAATTAAAGTTTGTAAGGGTTGGACGGGTTGGACAATGACCCAAATTTTAGCCAATCTTTAGCAAGCCATCTCAGTCCAAGTATGACCCGCTCATTTATACCCATCAAAAATCAGCCAACCTGCTCATTTATTGTCTTTACCCATTTTGACGTGTCCAAAATCAGCCCAATCCACCAATTCAACACCCTTATATAAAAGATTATACAGGAGAAAACAACAGAAGTGAAAGTTAGCAAAATGGACTATATAAACAAAGATCATAGAAGGTCATTTTCATTAAAAGTACACGAATAAACTTAGTGCAAGATTGGACAAAGGATTGAAGTGCCACGCTTATTTAAAGTGTAAGAAAAGGCTACTAAAAGCCAATTAAAACACAACATTAGCTAAACTTTTTAAGAAAGGTAGCAACTTTATTATGTGTGACACTGCATCCTTAATTTCTTCTAATCTCTCGTTAGTTATCCATTATCTCTTCTTCAAGCAAAGCTGCAGCCAAAGATTTTGCTTCCTCAGCCAAAATTTCACCTCCTGTTTTGATCATCTTCTCATCAAACACACATGGCTTAGTACATAGGCACCTTCTGAGGATTTTGCTACAATAACCATAAGTAAATTTCTCACTGATACAAGCTTTTCTGCATGGTGGTTTGGTAATGCATAATTCTTCGAATGTATTGCTTTCTGCTTTGCATTCTCTAGCTTGCACCTGTACAATCATTCACAAGTACTTACCAATGTTATAACAGAAGAAAACATAGAATTGAAAGAAACCATTAAAACATGAATATATTCAAGGTTCTTAAAGATACATACATACATACATACATACATACATACATACATACACATGTGTATATATATATACGGGAAACCCAGTGCACAAAGGTTCCGGAGAATCGGGTCGTATCCCAAGGGGAGTGACGTAGATTGAAAGCATACTCTAAAAAATATATATTGCCCATATATACTATTTTGGAAAAACTAATGCGAACACATTTTTTCAGGAGCATATATCTTGCAATCTATAAAGAATTTGGCGATGATTCAAAAATAAAAATTATAGTCATTTGAATCTAGTTTTCAAAATATTAAACCAATTGTCATTTGAAATTTTTTACAAAAAAGGTATGTCTATTATACTGAAGGGTGTCTGTGAAAAGGAAATAAAATTTGTACATCGCAATCGTGAGGTTTTGGCCGTTGTCGCGATGAAGGAAAATGATGTTGTAGCTTTTGTTAATCATGATCGCATGGATAATGATGGTGATCGCGAAGAAGGAGGCCTGGCAGGTGTATTAAACATCTAATTTCTGGATTTTGAGTTTATTTTATCACTTTTATGTTCTTGGAGCTCATGTGCGGCGATTTGGGGTGATTCTTGAAGATCGTTTTTGCCATTTATCATAAGATAAGTTATTCCTGCTTGTTTTGAATTAAATAAATGGGTTATATATGAATTTTAACATGAAAATTTGATAGAAATTATGGAATTTTTGGAAGAAAATCTAAAAATAGTATTTTAGATTTTGTGACGACCCGACCGGCCGTCTTAAGAATTAACGCCCCGATCCCCTATTAACTGCTTCCCCTAAGGTCATTTCTTCTATTTTGGTTTGTCGAGACGTTCGGTGTTGGGACACTTAATCCCTAAATGAGAGCTTAAGTATTGAAAAATAGTCCTAGTCGGAACAAAGTGAAGACGAACTCGAAATGGAAATCTGATGGTTCCATTAGCTCTGTTAGGTGATTTTGGGGTTGGGAGCATGTTCGGAATATATTTTGGAAGTCCATAGCTCATTTAAGCTTGAAATGCCGAAGTTTGAATTTTTGAAGTTTCCGGTCCGGCCGGAAATGGAATTCCGGAAGTTGCAGTAGCTCCGTCGTGTTATTTGGGATGTGTGTGCAAAATTTCAGGTCATTCGGACGTGTTTTGGTTAGGTTTTTGATCGAAAGCGTATTTTGATAAAAATAGAAGTTCTTAGGCTAAAATCATGGATTAATTCGAGTTTTCGGCATTGTGTAAGGTATTTTGAAGATGGGTACAAGTTTGAATAGGGTATTAGGTATTACTGGTTCTTTTGGTTGAGGTCTCAAGGGCCTCGAGAGTGTTTCGGATGTTAAACGGGGCATTTTTATGTTGAAAGGTGTTGCAGATTTTCTATTCAGTTCTGCAGCAGATCTCCCTCCTATGCGATTTCATCATCACCTCCGCGATCGCATAGTGTATTCCAGGGGGGTTCCAATTCCTCCTATGCGGCCGCATAGCCTTGTTCGCAATCGCATAGTTATGCTCCCCTCTTCTGCGATTGCATGACCCCATATGCGTTCGCATAAGCCATTTTCTGGGCCTTCCAATTTTACTCTATGCGATCGCATATAACAAAATCCCTGAGCAGATATAAACATTTTAAAACAAGGGTTTAGCCATTTTTAACAAAACTCAAGCTAGAGAGCTCGGATTTGAGGGATATTTCGGGGGTTTTTCAGAGGCAGCGACTGGGTAACAATTATCTACTCCCTTATGCTTAAGACCCACTAATATAATCACGAATTCATTTTTAATTTCGGATTTTTGAATGAAAATTTGTAAAACTTCATAGACCAAACTATTGGATTTTGAGTGAGTGTTTGACCTCCGATTTGGAAGATTTTTATATGGTTGAACTCGTTAGAGTACGAGGGTTCTAAAAATATGAAATTTATTCGGTTCGGAGATGCTGTCCTGAAGAGCATTTTTGTCATTTTACCTAAATTCGCGTCTTAGCTTTAAATTAAATAGTAGAATAGTTGTTTGAGACGTTATTTATGATATGTAATTGAATTGGATAGATTTGGGCCATTTGGAGTCAGACACTCGTAGCAAAGGCGTGGTTTCTGGTTGATTTTTGTATTGGTTCGAAGTAAGTGGCTTGTCTAACCTTGTGTGGGGGACCTTTCCCCCTAGGATTTGTTATTTAGTATTTTGAGTGCCTTATACGCGAGGTGACGAGCGCGTACTTGAGCCAATTGTTGAAAATCTGATTTTTACTTAAGATATTGATATTGAGTTTCATTCATATTTGCTTTATTCTACTTGCAATTATAACCTGTGCTAGATTAGGAAAGCATGTTTAGTTGATTTAACTTGCCTAATTGCTTAAGCTACTTGGACTGTACTACGTGAAGCATGCAAGGCCAGTACTACATGTTATTTGTCTTTTGTACTACATTTCGGAATATCTCCTGGTTAGGGTTGCGCATTTACATTGGGACTATGGATGTGGGATTCCTGTAGCTCCCCCCCCCCTCCCCCTTGTTTGTTTACTTTGGGACTGTGGGTTAGATTCCCGATAGATCCCCCTGCCTATTTACTTTGGGACTGCGGTTTAGATTCCCAATATATCCCCCTGCCTATTTACTTTGTGACTCCGGGTTAGATTCCTGATAGATCCCCTTGCACATTGATAGTTGGACTATGGGACGGTATCTCGGGGAGATCCTTCGGATATACACATATGATGGACTACGGGACGGCATCCCGGGAGATCCACTGGATAGTTGAGAAAAGGACTACAGGACGGTATCTTGGGAGATCCTCATTGTTACCATTGGTATTGAGATGTACTTATTCTGTATTTTGCTCTGTTCTTTATGTATTCGTTATTGCTTTGTTTAGTCTGTCTTATTCCACTACTATACTCACTGTTACTACTTATTTTCATACTGTAGATTTATATTATGTTGTTTAACCTCAGTAGGGCCCTGACCTTCCTCGTCACTACCCAATCGAAGTTAGGCTTGGCACTTACTGAGTACCGATGTGGTGTACTCATGCCCTTCTTGCGCATGTTTTTCATGTGCATATCTAGGTACCTCACTCAGACGTACTATCCTTGATGCGGGGAGAGCATACAGAGACTTCGAGGTATATCTGTCGCGTCGCGCCCGCAGACCGAAGAGTCTCCTTCCTTATTCTATCTGTAGTGTTTAGATTCTATCATACTTTGATGTAGACATTCTGGAGATTAGAGCATTTATACTATTTCTATTAGCCTGTGTTTCCCATGAGTTTTCGAGTTTTGGGATTGAGTTGTAGACTTTCGCTTATCTTTAGAGTTTTATAGGCCAAGCGGCCTTATATACAGTTGTTATTTTTATATGTTCAGTTTAAATTATTTATTCCGCAAGTTAAGTTGTTATTTCCGCATTGTTAGGCTTACCTAGTTATAGGGACTAGGTGTCATCACGACATGTTCACGGAGGGCGAACTGGGGTCGTGACAGATTTTGACCATGAAATCAGATATGGAATTAGGAATAAATTATATATTTGAGTTGGTGGTATTATCGGTAATTTTTATCTTCTAAAATTAAAGGAATGCATACACATGGGCCCGATGGTTGACTTTGTTGACTTTTCGAGCGGAGTTGGAAATCATTATAAATTATTATATTGTAAGCATTGGAGTATATTTTGATTGATTTCCATGTTGTTTGACTAGTTTCAGATTGTTTGTCTTTGAGTTTTAGAGAGGCATTGGAGTCAGTTATTGAATTTTGGAGCGTGGTAACTCTCATGTCTAACCTTGTGCGGGGGGATTATCTTGTAGGTGTTATTCTTATTATATGCTACATGTTGTGGGAGTTGCGTACGTATGAGGTGACGAGTATCCGTGTGCATGCTAGAATTCCTGATTATGTCTGGGTAGACTAGGATTCATGCCATGCTTTATTTGTATTAGTTGAGTTATTCTTTCCTGCTTAGTTACTTGATTTCGCATTACGACCTGAGACTAGGCTTGCATAGAGTAATGGAGTCGCTATTGTAAGAGGTTTGACGAGCTACTTGATTAGCCACGGAATAATTGTGCTTCTTTTACGAATTTCTCTCGCATTGTGCGTTTTCATCGAAAAGCTTATTTAAATTTCACAACTCACACGTATATTCGTGAGTGGAGCCAAGAACCCGTTAAAGTTTCTTATTCTAATAAGATCAAGCCGTCCACCTCGCCAGGATTATTTACCACACTCTTACGGGATCGGATCATTCCCATCGGCAAGATATTGCAACACACTCTTATGGGATCGGTTCTTTCGCCCCGGCAGTATCATATTCTTATGGGATCGGGTTGTTCTCCTTGTCATTTCTATAAAACACTCATATGGGATCGAGTCGTTCGCCTCGGCAACGTCATGAAATACTCATATACAATCGGGTCGTTCACCTCAGCAGAATCGTGCATAATATTTGACAAAAAGCCAACATATCTATGAGTTTTCTTGATTTGAGTTGTGACGGCCTATCTGGTGGGGTTTTATATATATATATATACTCTGGTTTAGGAGGTATCCGATAATTGAGATCTAGTGTTCACCGTTCAGAGGAGGATCGTACCACGTACCTATATTTGCTTACACTCTTTATTTACCGTGCCTCATACTTGTTTACTTTCTACCGTACTTGATTTATTAGATCATTAGTAAGTGTCGATGTCGACCCCTCATTACTACTTCTCCAGGATTAAGCTATATACTTACTCGGTACGCATTGATTTACGTACTCATGCTATACTTCTACACTTGTTGTGTATGTATATATTTTCGGTGATCTTTTGGGTGCAAAGGCGCAGCTATTGCAGGGACTTTATGGTGAGCTGCATCCCATGTTACAATCTCCAACATATAGAGTCTCCATCAGAATTATCTACATTTTCCTGTCTAACTTGTATTTCAAACAGATATTGTATTGTTATTGTACCTTCTAGTAGATGCTCACGCACTTGTGACAGCGGGTTTTGGGATGTTCTAGAATTGTTATGGATTGTTTTACATTGATACACTTTTACTTATTATTTTTAAGTAAAGTGTACGTAACTACGATTTATTTTAATGCACCGACCTCTCTATTTAAACATGTGACGACCCAAAGGGTTATCACCTATTTTCCTCATCTGTTCTGTGCTTTTGAGACCTTGAAAACCTCATTTTCTATTGCCTCAATTTGCGTGCGCAGTCCGGGCGCGTAGCCGGAAAAATTTCTGTGTTAAAATACGTGAATTCTGTGAAAAATTTGAAGAATTTTGATATTAATATAATTATAGTTGACTTTGGTAAACATTTTTGGTAAACGGACCCGGACCTGAGATTGGACGGTCCTGGAAGGTCCGTAGAAAAATATGGGACTCAGGCATGTGCCCGAAGTCGAAATCCGAGGTCTAGAACCTGAGTAAAAGAATTTTTCTGTTAAATAGTTTTTCTGAAATTATTAAGGAAAATGAAAATGAAAATTGATTAAAAGACTATGGTATCGGGCTCTTATTTTGGTTCCGACACCCGGTACAAGTCTTAT
Organism: Nicotiana glauca; assembly: GCA_026770625.1. Classification (NCBI taxonomy): domain Eukaryota; kingdom Viridiplantae; phylum Streptophyta; class Magnoliopsida; order Solanales; family Solanaceae; genus Nicotiana; species Nicotiana glauca. The sequence goes on from MU692493.1 coordinate 37,961, forward strand.
ATATTGTTTAAGCGCTTCCTGTAAAGTTTGGTCGAAATCGGACGTCGTTTGACGTGTTTCGGACCTAAATGTCTAAAGTTAGAAGTTTATAAATTTTGAAAGGAGAATCATGAGTTTTGAGGCTTGATTCTATGTAAATGATATTATTTTGGCGATTTGATCGTGCGAGCAGATTCGTATGATGTTTTTGAGTCAGTGTGTATATTTGGTTTGGAGCCCCGAGGGCTCGGGAGTGTTTCGAAGGTGTGTCGGGGTGGTTTTTCACTTAGAAACATAGCAAATTTTCTTCAGCTAATGCAGACCGGATTTGTTCTTCGCGTTCGCGGTCGCCCTTACGCGATCGCGATTGTGGCCTGGTCAACTTCTACGCGTTCGCGAACCTACTCTCTTGTTCGCGTAACTTCAGTCCCTCCCTTCCTCGTTTTCGCGATAGAGTCCACGCGTTCGCGTAGACCAAGTTATGGACCCCCGCCTTTTTCCTCTTCGCGTTCGCATCCTCTTTCATGCGAACGCGATGCTTACTCGTCTTCCTTCATCGTGAACGCGATAGGTGTGTCGCGAACACGATAAACGATTTTGCCCAGTGAATTTTTAAGTTAAAAACAGAACCAGTGACGGGATTTTCATAATTTTACACGAAGCCCTCTCTTCTCCAGGCACTTAGGCATCCATAGAAGCTCCCATTCGTCAAAACTTCTTGGGTAAGCATTGTTCCACTTATTTCTTTCAATTTTCTTCATTAATTACTGAAATCCTAGCCCTAAATCATGAAGTTTAAGGTAGAAATTATGGGTTTTGAGCAAAGTTA
>MU692499.1:0-27420 GCA_026770625.1 Nicotiana glauca
AAAGATGCGATTTTTAGCGGCAATTATTTTGAATGTAGCGACTATGATAATGGACGCTAAAAAGGTATAATTAGCTATTTTGGATTGGATTTAGTAGCCATTATAATTGCCGCAAATAATTACCGTTAAAGATAATGACTTTTAGTGGCAATAAAACATACATTTACCAGCTTTTGCGAGAATAGCTGCTAAAGGCTTTGCCGACCCCAGTTTCAACGGCAAAAGACTAATGGCCGGTAAAAGATATAGCGACTATTATTATTGCCGCTAAAGCCATTTTGTATTGCCGCTAAAGATCTTATTTGTAGTAGTGATAGATTATTTTATTTACAGATACGCCCATTGGAATTGATTTTTCAGTGTTCCAAGTCATCTTTTATTTGAAATCATATTCAAATGGATTCAAATGAATGTCTGACTCTATTATTATTTGATTTGCAAAAATAAAGTTCGGGTAAGGAATTCTATTGACCGGGTAGAAAGCGTAAGTCCCCGAGTCCCGTGGTTCTAGTATGGTCGTTTTTATTGACTAAAAATGGTTTGAATTAATTTCGGATAAATTGTATTTTATTAATTTTCATGATTTGCCTATATTCGTTTTCATTGCTTAATTATTAAAAGATGTTTTGAATAAAATAATATATCGTAACCACCCTAAGGAAGTGAATGCGTGATCAAAAATAAATTTATTAATTTTGATATAACAGTGCTACACAAGCGAATCCGCATTTGTGAAAAGAATTATTAGTACGCTATTACTTTTGAAAAAATTACTACAATTGAGAAAATTAGTTTTAAAATTTATTAAATGTCAACTATCGCACAACGCTAGTGAATCCACAATTTTAGCAAAGTATTAATTAAAAAAAAATAATTTAAAACTAATGGATATGGTATGAAATTATTGGATAATTCATTAAATATCAAAAATCACGCAACACAAGTGATTCCGTGAAGTTAAAGCACGCCTACTATTTGCCTAGCACTTAAATTAATTACTAGGCGATTAAATTGTAAAGTTATTTTAATTAAAAAAAATTGATTTTTATTGAGATTATTTGACTAAAAAAAATATATAAGTTGGGTCAACTTATCAACCTAAAAAAAAAAAGGTTGCTTTATTATTGAGATTTTTACATTCATATGCCACATAGGAAACTTTATTACCCTCAATATTTAAGGTTTGATTTAATTACACTTAGTATACCAAATTACCAATTCTATACTATAGTATATTTTAAAGGTACAATTAATGCAGCGTATATCCCTCCTTAATTCAAAGTACTGTATATCCCACCTCTCCCACGTTTCTCTCTCCCAAACTCTCACCCTCACCTACATTTACGTACTGTTATTAAAGTATTGGTAATTGACTGTAGATGCTTAAAATCTTGGCCTTTATTTGAACTACAAACGTGGGTTTTTAGTATATGTTAGAATACTATTTTGGTTCAAAGCAGATTTAATTTGTCATTTCATATGCAAGTAGCTGACCAGAGACTTTAATTTGCAAGATTTCGTCTCAACCATGAAATATATTTTAGTTTGGTTTGGTATTATTAGCAGAGTTGTCGAATTGTCTTTATTCTGGCATTCTAGTAGTATGTGTTTCCTCCCAAGCCACTACTAATCTTTTCCTTCCTTATATTTTAATAATTAGATATTTTGATGATTGATATTTCTTCCTAAAATAATTCCAGGCTTTATAGCATATACTCTGTCAAACTGGGTATATTGAATTTTAATATTCCAATTCCAGTTCAATTATAGCTTGATTGGTATTTTCGACATAATTACTTTTTTTGCTGAAAACTTTGTAGAAGTTTTAATCATTTTGGGTTTGTGAAAATAAAAAATAATACATCTACAATCAGAATACAAATAATCTACAATTCATCTATAAAATATCTACAAACTGGGTATATTAAATTTTAATATCCCAATTCACATTCGATTGTAGTTTAATTGGGATTTTCGACACAATTATATTTTTTGCAGAAGATTTGTAGAAGTTTTAGTCGTTTTTGATTTGTGAAAACAGAAAATAAAGCATCTACAATTAGAATACAAATAATCTACAATTTATCTACAAACTGGGTACACTGAATTTTTATATCCCAATTCCCATTCAATTGTAGCATAATTGAAATTTTTGGCATAATTGCATTTTTTCAGAAGATTTATAGAAGTTTTAGCCGTTTTTTATTTGTGAAAATAGAAAATAAAGCATCTACAATCAGAATACAAATAATCTACAATTTCTTCAATATGTCTTCTTCTTCTTCTTCGAGTTTCAATTTGAAATTCAGTCAAAACCAAGTCTAATCTTCACCAAAACCACTCAAAATTGAGATATAAACTCCAAACTATATTCCTGATTATTTTTAACAACATCCAATCCAAACAAATAATAATTTTTAAAAATTCAAATTTGAATTCAAAGCTTTCAAGCTTTTTAATGGCTGAATTATTGCTCTCTTTTTATTTGCTTTGTATTATTGAAATTTGCGATTGAGAAATAATGGCGGCCATAGTGACGGGGATGCCTCAAAGACTTTAGAATGTCAATATTTCAACGGTGAACAATAGATGACTGTTGGCCTTGTGTTACCTTCATAGGACCATCTACGATATTCACAATGGATGAGAAATATTTCATACCATTGTTGTCGATTTGAATGGTATAATAATTGTAGAAAAACTGTGAATATGACGGGTAAATATAAAACTATTCACATTTTTTGTAATAAGATTTCATATATGATATAGGAAAGAAAAAGTCTCTTTTATTATTAGTTGAAAGTGAACTAGCTACTTTTTAAAAGGAGATATGAGCCTCATCTTATTAATTGGTATTGGGTCAACTATTATTTCAAAGAAAACAGATCAACTTAAAACCTTTATTGACATTAGGCCTCCTGAAATTATTTAAAGAAAAATGGGCCTGCTAGCAGGTTTATCACGAAATAGGCCTAGCAGAAAATATTTAAAAAGAATGGGCTATCTGAATAATTGTGTTCGTGGGCCTGGCGAATTTGATTTCATTCGGCCCAAATAATATAATTCCACTTTACTAATACAGCCCAACACGACTAGTTATGCACAAATTTATGTAGTCTATTTATTCAAATCCAATATCCCTTTTATTAGTTTCAAAAGTCTGCCTCTATTAAGTATTACCACACCATATGTTACGCAGCGCCTTCCTGAGATTCCTTGGAAGGGCGACGTTAGTCTAAGCAATTGATGTCAGTACAGTCACTATCCGCCAACTGCGGTCCCCTCCGTACGCTAGACTAGATTGTCAGTGTCGTACGGGAAAATCAATGTCAAGAGCAATTGAGAAAACAGTAATGAGAATTGAGAATGAAAGAAAGCTTGATTGCATTAATGAAAGCTATTACAGAAAGTAAGGCGCTGTCGAGGGGGAGAGACACCAGTACAAAGAATTGTTGCTTGCTAGAAAGTTTTGAATGATTGATCCTCCCTAATAATACTTAAAAAAAATAATCCAAAGCTACAAGACTAGACTTAAATAAACTAGAGAAACATAATGGAAGTACTTGAAATAAAACTACTCTATATTTACAATGAAAAGGACTTAGTTTTCTACAAAGCAGAAACAGGTCCGTTGTCAGCAGCAGCGTCTTTAGCATCACGGTCGGCGCGCGCAGCATTGTCTGCGCGCGCAGCGCTGTTGGCATCTACCTGCTTCTGGGCGCTGGCGAAGGATATCGGTGGGGCGACAGAGGCACCTGCGCGCTTGTCACTTGGCGCGACCAAGACCACGGGGCCGTCCGTGGCGCTAGGCATTGAGAGGCTTGCTAGGACGCCACGGGGCGCGCCCAAGGGGTCATGGGGCATGGCTGGAAAGCCACCCATGACACATATAATGCTAACTTAAAGAAGAACTAAAAAATGATTAACTTACACATCTCTAATAGCCAATTTCGATGTTTTTCTCCTTTAAACTAAACTCTCACTAGCACACTCACCATATGCTATTCCACAATTTCAATCAACTCCACCACAAAACAAAAAAGATTATCAGTTACGTTTCTAACAATAAAATGCCAACTTTAGAAAACAAAAGTTAAAAATGAAGTAAATGCAAAAGAAACCAAAACATTTCTTACATATGCACGTGTAGATGTTCCTGCAACAAACCATTTCTTCTCCTTAACTAAAAGACTTAGCAGAATGCAATTTAAATCACATATATAAATAAGAAATAATAACGAAATCAGATCTAACTTGTTTCATTAGCCAAAACGGCATCAAATCCTTCTTATTATCATCAAAAATCTGCAATATGAGAATTTGAAAGTTACTTAATTTGTAGAATAATAAAATACAGCAATGCAACAGCCAAAATTCAGCAATAAATATAGTAGAAACAATAGCAACTCAAGTGCTTAGACAATCCAGAAAACTCAACAAAGATGCTTGAAACTAGTAGCTATCAACTTCATAAATTACCTGAGGGAGCATTCTATTTTTTTTTCCAGCTCACTCTTTGATGTTTAGATGCCCTCTTTAACTCTCAATCTTGTGTCTTTTGTGTCACGGCCTAAAATCTCACCTGTCGTGATGGCGCCTATTGTGGTACAAGGCAAGCCTCAACTCAATATCTAAACATAGTAGAACTTTTAAATAAAGGCGAAAGCAGTTAATATTAAATAAAACCTTTTAGAACAGAATATAACTCCAAAGGTACTAAACAATCTATCCCAAAACCCGGTGTCACTGAGTGCATAAGCATCTAAATGGTAACAACATCTGATTGATAAAACACTGTTTGGAAATATAGAACAGTACAACATGAAAGGAAATGAGAGTCAAGGTTAGCAAACGCTATGCAGCTACCTCACTAGTCTCCTGAGTCTGACTTCTCAATCAGCAACCGCCGTGACCAGAAGTGTCTAGATCTGTACACGAGGTACATAGGGTAACATGAGTAACCAACTCAGTAAGTAACAAAAATAAATAAGGAACTGAGAAGTAGCGACGAGCTATGCAAATACAGTTATCACAATAACTTTCAAATAAGAGTAGTCATACTTTTAATTTAACAGTTTAAGTCTCATCAGTACGTACTCAATAAATCAGATATCAAATTTGACTGAGCAGTAAATAATATCTTTCAATAATTTTCAAAATAGTGATATGACATCTGCGATGCAACAGTAATGAAGTAAATGTTTTTTTTTCTCAGAATAATAGTCACTCTGTCCTCCCAACCACTCCAATCTCACAATCACTCATTCCTCACATTCACTCATTCCTCCCAGTCGCTCAACACTCGGTACTCGCACTCAGCACTCGTACTCAGTAGGTACCTGCGCTCACTGAGGGTGTGTACAGACTCCGGAGGGGCTCCTACAGCCCAAGCGTTATAACAAGTCACCTCGTGGCATAAATCACGCAGACCCCCGGCCTCACTCAATCATAAATCCCTCCAGTCCCTCGGGCTCTCAAAATCATATAAACAGCCCAAACAGAGGTAATGTCGTGTATCAATAATGAACAGCAAGAGATAGAGGCATAATAAGAAAGAAAAGTTATGAATAAGTACAAAACAACAATTAGCAGCTAATTCAGTAAGTACACGACCTCGCAGGTCTCAACAGTGATCACATAAGGCCTAAACATGATTTCTAACATGAAGTACAATCAATTTCTATGAAACAGAGGGAACATATTAAACAGTAGGCCAATTAATTCCACAGTCTCGCGGGACAGACCAAGTTACAATCCCTACGGTGCACGTCCACACGCCCGTCACCTAGCATGTGCATTACCTCCAAAATAGTCATACGACACAATGTCCAGAGTTTCATACCCCCGGACCAGATTTATAACCGTCACTTACCTCAATTCTAGCAAAATCCTACTCTGAAATGCCTTTGCCTCTCAAATCGGCCTTCGAACGTTCCGAATCTAGTCACAATTAATTTGTTTTAGTCAATACAATGTATAGGAATCAATTCCATATGAAATTACTAATTTTTTAAAAGAATTCAAAATTTAACCTAAAAATTGCCCGTGGGGGCCACATCTCAGAATCTGATAACTCATTCAATTACGAGTCCAACCATGCTAATTTTACCAAATTCTAATAACAAATCGACCTCCAAATCCTAAATTTAAGATATAGAAACTCTCAACCAATTTCAATCCAATTTCAAATATAGGAGCATATCTCAAAACGTCTCAAATCATAAATCTACAGGTGGAAATGTTCTTTTAAAAATCAAAATCCAGCTTATTTTTCAATTCGAAATCTCATATTTGAATACCCATGTCAAAAGAATAATAATTATTTCATAAAATAGTTTAATACCTTGAATGATAATTAACTACAATTGTAGTTTGTGATTGTTGGTCATACTGTTGCTTCATCTGAAAACCGCGAACTGGAGGACATTTAATTTGCCTTGAATCTCGAGATAACAAGTTGAAAAGCTTCATAATATATTCAATGGCCTTTGGAATACCACGGTCACAAGCTCCCTTTAACTTTTCTCATTATCATATTCTCCTTTAATATATAAAGCATCTCTAATTGGGAGTACTATTACGTGACATATGGTGCATCACAACCCAACTTGATGTTCCACTTTAGTAAAAAGAATGTTTTATTTTTTATATTGCCAAATAGGGTCCTAATTTCATGTGCATAAAACAAATGAGTTAAATTAATTATTCATACACTTCACCAGGTTTTATGCTAGATATTCTAGCTTATTACCACTTAAATGAGTGGAAAACATGTTTAGCACTAGACTATTGTTAGAAAAGTACTTTAATTTGCAACCATACGAGCCGATTAGCTGATCATTCACCAATTAATTATTTATATATAAAAATAAATACAAAAATCCGGGTACACTCCCAAGCCCGAAATTATCATACGGAGCTAATAGAATTATTAAAAAATCTATTCTGGTGTTGTTTACACATAATTCACCTTCCGGTCAATTTATTCAACTTATGCTTTCTTCTTGGAGATTACGTGTCTCAATTTATTTCAAAACCTCACCGGACCTGAACCACTTACCTGGCAAGTCACACAACGACTGTAAAGTATGAGTTTGACAGTAAATGGGGAAACATGGTTGTATTATTCAAAATGACCGGTTGGGTCATCATATCCCCCCTCTTAAACAAACGATCATCCTCGAACGGGTTTAGAAAAATACCCGGAGTCTCAAATAAGTGTAGATATTTGCTCCGCATCTCCCATTCAGTCTCCCAAGTAGCTTCTATGACTGGCTGGTTTCTCCACTGCACTTTCACTAATGCTATGTTCTTTGATATCAACTTTCGAATCTAATTGCCACTGGCTCTACATAATAAGTCAAATTACCATCCAACTTAACTGTACTATTATCCAACACATCTGACGGATCCTCAATATACTTTCAGAGCATAGATACAAGAAACACTGGATGAACACCTGATAGACTAAGTGGAAAAAACAAGTTAATAGGCCACTTCTACGATCCTTTTACGTATTTCAAAAGATCCAATGTACCTAGGACTCAACTTGCCTTTCTTCCCGAATCTCATAACGCCCTTCATAGGCGAAACCTTTAGCAGAACCTTCTCCCCAACCATGTAAGACACGTCGCGAGCCTTCCCGTTGGCATAACTCTTCTGTCCAGACTATGCCGTGCGAAGTCGCTCCCAAATCAATTTAGCCTTGTCCAAAGCATCCTGAACTAAGTCAGTACCCAATAGCCTAGCCTCATCCGGCTCAAACCAACCCACTGGAGACCTACACTGTCTCCCATATAAAGCCTCATACGGATCCATTTGAATGCTCGATTGGTAGTTGTTATTATAAGCAAACTCCGCTAGCGGTAGGAACTGATCCCAAGAACTCCCAAAATCAATGACACAAGCGCGTAACATATCCTCCAATATCTCAATAATGTGCTTGGACTATCCATCCGTCTGAGGATGAAATGTTGTACTCAGTTGTACCTGTGTACCTAGCTCTCGTTGCACAGCCCTCCAAAACTGTGATGTAAAATGTGTTCCCCTATCTGAAATAATGGACACCGGCACCCCATGAAGGCGAACAATCTCGCGGATATAAATCCCTGCTAATCGCTTGGAAGAATAAGTATTGCCAACTGGAATAAAATGTGCGGACTTGGTCACCCTATCCACAATCTCCCAAATGGTATCAAATTTACTTGAAGTCCGTGGAAGCCCCACTACAAAGTCCATAGTAATACATCCCACTTCCACTCCGGAATATCAAGTCTCTGAAATAATCCGCCCAGTTCTGATGCTCATATTTTACCAGCTGATAATTTAAATACCGAGCTACAAACCCAACTATGTCTTTCTTCATTTTTCTCCACTAATAATCCTGCCTCAAATCCTAGTACATCTTTGTGGCACCTGGGTGAATAGAATACCGCGAACTGTGGGCTTCTTAAAGAATCAGTTCACATAGCCCATCTACATTCGGCACACAAATTCGTCCCTACATCCTCAACACCCCATCATCTTTGGTAGTGACATCCTTGGCATCACCGTGTTGAAATATGTCCTTCAAGACAAGTAAATGGAGATCATCATATCGGTGTTCCCTGATGCAATCACATAAGGAAGATCGAGAAACCACACAAGATAGGACCCGAATAGGCTCCGAAATATCTAATCTCATGAACTAATTGGCCAAGGCCTGGACTTCCAATGCTAATGGCATCTCTGCCACTGGTAGATATGCTAAATTGCCCAAACTCTCCGCCTTTCGACTCAATACATCGGCCACTATATTAGCCTTCCCCGGATGATACAAAATGGTGATGTCGTAATCTTTAAGTAACTCTAACCACCTCCACTGGAGTAAATTGAGATCCTTCTGCTTAAACAGATGTTGTAGACTCCGATGATCAGTATAGACCTTACAATGGATGCCGTACAAATAATGCCACCAAGTCTTTAAGGCATGAACAATAGCTGCTAATTCAAGGTCGTGAACAGGATAATTCTTCTCATGCACCTTCAACTATCTGGATGCAAAGGCAATCACCGTACCATCTTGCATTAATACCGCGCCAAGACCAATATGTGATGCATCACAATACACCGTATAAGATCCTGTACCTGTAGGCAACACCAATACTAGGGCAATAGTCAAAGCTGTCTTGAGCTTTTGGAAGCTCTCCTCACACTCCTTGGACCATCTAAACGGAGCACCCTCCTGGGTCAATCTGGTCACAGGTGCAACAATAGAAGAGAAACCCTGTACAAATCGGCGATAATACCCTGTCAAGCCAAGAAAACTCCGAATATCTATAGCTGAGAATGGCCTAGGACAACTCTGAACTACCTCTATCTTCTTCGGATCCACCTTGATTCCTTCACTGGACACTACGTGTCCCAAGAATGCCACCGAACTAATCTAGAACTCGTATTTAGAGAATTTGGCATAAAGTCTCTCCTCCTTCAGCCTATGTAATACAATACCCAAGTGTTGCACATGCTGCTCCTGGCTACGTGAGTACACCAGGATATCATCAATAAATACCATGACAAATGAATCAAGATACGGTTGAAATAAATTATTTATTAAGTGCATAAATGCTACTAGGCGGTTAGTCAACCCAAAAGGCATCACAAGAAATTCATAGTGGCCATAACGAGTCCTCAATGCCGTCTTTAGAATATCTGAATCTCGAATTTTCAATTGATGATAACCAGATCGCAATCGATTTTTGAAAATACCTTGGCACCCTATAACTGATCAAATAGGTCATCAATACGAGGAAATGGGTACCTATTCTTCACTGTAACCTTGTTCAGTTGTTGATAATCAATACACATGCGCATGGAGCCATCCTTTTTCTTTACAAACAAGATTGGAGCATCCCATAGTGATACACCAGGATGAATGAGGCCTTTGTCAAGTAGCTCTTGCAACTGCTCCTTTAATTCTTTCAATTCTGCTGAGGCTATCCAATATGGTGGAATAGAAATTGGCTGAGTGCCCGGTTCCAAATCAATATCTCTGTCTAGTGGCATACCCGGCAAATCTGTAAGAAACACATTCGGGAAGTCTCGCACTACCGGTACAGAATCAATAGTAGGAGTTTTTGCATCAACATCTCTTACAAAAGCCAAATATGATAGACACCCCTTCCCAACCATTCGTTGGGCCTTTAAGTAAGAAATTACTCTACTAGTTACATATTCTAGATAACCTTTCCACTCGACCTTGGGAAATCCCGGTATCTCCAACGTCACAATTTTTGCGTGACAGTCTTGGTAAGCATGACATGGAGAAACCAATCCATACCCAAGATCGCATCAAAATCAACCATACTGTGCAATAGGAGATCAACTCTGGTATCTAGTTCCCCAATAGTTGCCAGACACGACCGATACACATGGTTCACAATAATAATATGACCCACCGGTGTAGATACACGAGCATATAAAGTTAAGGACTCACGGGGCATATTTAGATAACGAGCAAAATATGATGAAACATATGAATACGTGGAACCGCGGTCAAATAATATAGAAGCTTCCCTATGGCATACTGAGACAATACCTGTGATTACTGCATCTGAAGCAATGGCAGCTGGTCTGGCAGAGAGGGCATAGAATTGGGCTTGACTGCTACCTGATCGGCCTCCCCCTCTAGGGCGACCTCTAGCTGAATGGGCCCCACCCTGAGCTGGCTGGGCGGGTAGTGAAGCAACTGGTGTTGGAGTCATAATCTGACTCCTCTACTGCATTGGACCTTCCTGGCACCGAGGACACTGCCTCCACATATGTCCAAACTCTCTGCACTTAAAGCAACTCCCCGATATTAGTGGTGGGGACTGAGGTGAACCCCGAGCACTAGGATAACTAGCCGAAGAACCTATCATAGATGAGCCCTAAACCGATGGACAACGTGACAGAGTCTGAGCTGGAAGAGCACTAAGAGATGAGTGAACCTGTTGAGAAGTATGAGAACCATGGCCAGATGATGCACCACGGTGAGCTGGACGAGCAGTCTGAGCATGTCTAAAATGACGACCCTTGTCGTGGTGAGACTGAAATCCAGAAGGAACACCACCAAAAATATTGGATCCACGAGGCCTCTTGGCCTCCCTCTCTACTCGCTCCTAGTGACGGACCGACTCTATATCCTGAGCAATGTCAACAACCTCCTTAAAAGAAGCACCAGTCACCCTCTCTCTAGTCATAAGAATTCGTAGATGATATGTGATGCCATCAACTAACCTCTTAATTCTCTCTCTATCTGTGGGAACCAACCAAATAGCATGACGGGCTAACTCAAAAGATCTCATCTCATATTGCGTCACAGTCATATTATCCTAATGTAACTGCTTGAATTGTCTGCGCAGCTCCTCTTTGCAGGACTGCGGTACATACTTCTCCAGGAAGATTATAGAGAATTGCTGCCATGTAAGGGGTGCTGCACCAACCGACCTACGCCTCTCATAAGCCTCCCACCAAGTGAAGGCAGCTCCAGAGAATTGAAAAGTAGTGAATGAGACCTCAGTGGTCTCCAAAATACCGGCAGTACGAAGAATCCTCTAACACTTATCCAAGAAACCCTGGGCATCCTCACCTTCTGCATCGCTGAAAGTCGAAGGCTGAAGTCTACCAAACCTCTCCAATCTACACTATTCGTCATCAGGCATGGCAGGAACCACATAGTCCTAAACAGATGGAACCAGCTGGGCTTGTGGTACCCCCGGTGTCTACAGTCCTTGCACCACCTGATCTAGAGTACGGGCAATAGGGGTATGAGTACCTCCCCCGGCCTGAGAAGTGGCAGGTGCGGCCTGAGCCGAAACCACCTGGGCAAGACCAGTGCAAACATTCAGTATCCAGGCCAAAGTCTCCTGAATGCCTGGAATAACAATAGGCACAGCTGGTGCCTGAGTTGGCTCTGTCGGCTCAGCCATATATGGAATCTGCTCCTGAGCTGGAGCAACTGGTGGTATTAAAGGTGCTAGTCCAACTGCTGGACGAGCCACACCTCGACCTCTACCATGGCCCCGGCCTCACACAACCCTGGCTGGTGGTAATGGTGTCTGGCCGTCTGATCCGAAAGTACGTGTCCTCACCATCTGTGAGAGAATGAAATTACAGAAATTTTAGCTTTCGGAATTAACAAGTTCGCACGACAGAATACAAGAAAGTGAATGTTCCTAAGGGTTCTACAGCCTCTCGAAGATAAGTACAGACGTCTCCTTATCAAACCGCAAGACTCTACTAAACCTGCTCATGACTCGTGATATCCAGGTAACCTAGGCTCTGATACCAACTTGTCACAACCTAAAATTTTACCTGTCGTAATGGCGCCTATCATGGTACAAGGCAAGCATCAACTTAACATGTTAACATGGTAGAACTTTTAAATAAAGGTGGAAGCAGTAAGTATTAAATAAAACCTTTTGGAACAGAATATAACTCCAAAGGTACTAAACAATCCATCCCAAAATCCGGTGTCACTGAGTGCATGAGCATCTAAATAATAACAACATCTGACTGATAAAACACTGTCTGGAAATGCAGAACACTACAACATGAAAGGAAAGGAGAGACAAGGTTAGCGAATGCCATACAACTACCTCACTAGTCTCCTGAATCTGACTCCTCAATCAGCAACCGCCGTGACCAAAAGTGACTAGATCTGTACACGAGGTACATGGGGTAACGTGAGTACACCAAATCAGTAAGTAATAGAAATAAATGAGGAACTGAGAAGTAGTGAAGGGCTATGCAGATACAGTTATCTCAATAACTTTCAAATAAGAGTAGTCATACTTTTAATTTAACAGTTTAAGTCCCATTAATACGTACTCAATAAACCAGATATCAAATTTGACTGAGCAGTAAATAATATCTTTCAATAATTTTTAAAATAGTGATATGACATCTGCGATGCAACAGTAATGAAGTAAATGTTTTTTTTCTCAGAATAATAGTCACTTTTGTCCTCCCATTCACTCCAACCTCACAATCACCCATTCCTCACATTCACTCATTCCTCCCAATCGCAAAGCACTCGGCATTCGCACTCAATGGGTATCTGTGCTCATTGGGGGTGTGTACAGACTCCGGAGGGGTTCCTACAGCCCGAGCTCTATAACAAACCACCTCGTGGCATAAATCACTTAGTCCCCTGGCCCCACTCAATCATAAACCCCTTCAGTCTCTTGGGCTCTCAAAATCATATAAACAACCCAAACAGAGGTAATGTCATGTATTAACAATGAACAACAAGAGACGGAGGCATAATAAGCAAGAAAATTTATGACTGGGCACAAAATAGCAATTAACAGCTAATTCAGCAATTACACGACCTTGCAGGTCTCAACAGCGATCACATAAGGCCTAAACATGATTTCTAACATGAAGTAAAATCAATTTCTATGAAACAGAGGGAACATGTATTAAACAGTAGGACAATTAATTTCACAGTCTCGCGGGGCAGACCAAGTCACAATCCCTACGGTGCACGCCGACATGCCCGTCATCTAGCATGTGCGTCAATTTCAAAATAGTCATACGACACAATGTCCAGGGTTTCATACCCCTAGGACCAGATTTATAACCGTTACTTGCTTCAATCCTAGCAAAATCCTACTCTGAAATGCCTTTGCGTCTCAAATCAGCCTCCGAACGTCCCGAGTCTAGTCACAATTAATTTGTTTTAGTCAATACAATGTATTGGAATCAATTCCGTATGAAATTACTAATTTTCTAAGAGAATTCAAAATTTAACTTAAAAATTGCCCGAGAGGCCCACATCTCGGAATCCGACAAAATTTATAAAATTCGACAACTCATTCAATTACGAGTCCAACCATGCCAATTTTACCAAATTCTAATAACAAATCGACCTCCAAATCCTAAATTTAAGGTATAGAAAATCTCTACCAATTTCAACCCAATTTCAAATATAGAAGCATATCTTAAAACGTCTCAAATCATAAATCTACAGGTGGAAATGTTCTTTTAAAAATCAAAATCCAGCTTGTTTTTCAATTCGAAATCTCATATTTGAATACCCATGTCAAAAGAATAATAATTATGTCATAAAATAGTTTAATACCTTGAATGATAATTAACTACAATTGTAGTTTGTGATTGTTGGGCATACTGTTGCTTCATCTGAAAACCGCGAACTGGAGGACATTTAATTTGCCTTGAATCTCGAGATAACAAGGTTGAAAAGCTTCATAATAGATTCAATGGCCTTTGGAATACCACGGTCACAAGCTCCCTTTAACTTTTCCCATCATTATCATATTCTCCTTTAATATATAAAGCATCTCTAATTGGGAGTACTATTACGTGACATATGGTGCATCACAACCCAATTGATATTCCACTTTAGTAAAAAGAATGTTTTATTTTTCATATTGCCAAATAGGGTCCTAATTTCATATGCATAAAACAAATGAGTTGAATTAATTATTCATACACTTCACCAGCTTTTATGCTAGATATTCTAGCTTATTACCACTTAAATGAGTGAAAAACATGTTTAGCACTAGATTATTGTTAGAAAAGTACTTTAATTTGCAACCATACGAGCCGATTAGCTGATCATTCACCAATTAATTATTCATATATAAAAATAAATATAAAAATTCGGGTATACTCCCAAGCCCGAAATTATCATACGGAGCTAATAGAATCATTAAAAAATCTATTCCGGTGTTGTTTATACATAATTCACCTTCCGGTCAATTTATTCAACTTAAACTTTCTTCTTGGAGACTAAGTGTCTCAATTCATTTCAAAACCTCATCAAACCCGAACCACTTACCTCGGCAAGTCACACAACGACTGTAAAATATGAGTTTTGCAGTAAATGGAGAAACATGATTGTATTATTCAAAATGACAGGTTGGGTCATCATATTTTGTGTGTAAAAATATCTAGCAAATGTGTGATAGAGTGTATGTGCAAAATGTGAGGAAATGGCAGCCCTTTAAGTAGGCAATGAAAGTTTATTTTTGGATAGATTTAGGTTCATCAAAAGTCTCTCCAAAAAGAGCTGACTTTGTGTGCTAAATACTGTTTAAAGGTTATCCAAAAGGTGAAAGAACAACCTGAAAATCTGTTGTGCCAGAAGTATGGAGAAAAATATATTTTCAGCCACCCTACTAGTAAAAAATAGGTCACTAGCACTCTATATCATGATCAAACCCATCTAAACTTCAGCTCTTAACTAAACCAGTACCAAACCTAGTTTGAAACCAAATAAAAAAGAAGTAATTACTGGAACTACTTATCAATTAACAAAAGAAATATCGTGCTAAGTAGTAAATAGACTAAATATATTTTAGCTAATAATTAACCAAGAAACTTATAACCAAATGACTAAAATCAACAAAATGATGCATTGATCAGTGAAGACATTAATGAAACTCACTACCTTAAACAAAAATAAAATCAGAAAAATCAAACATGAAAAATAAGACTCAACAACTAACAGAAAGCAAACGCATATTAACAGTGAGGTGATTAAAAAAACTCATCGACTAAACCAAAAAAAAAAAAAAGGTAATGACAAACTAAACGACTAACTAATACATGATTTGAAAGTATTAAGCAACGACAAGTATGAATCATTGATCATGGATTAACAACACCAATTCGGACAAATGCATAAACCAAAAAATAGATTTTACCAATTAGAACAAAATTGGACAGCGATCACTAACTAAAAATAAAATTAGAATTATGATCACACGTGAATAAAAAATGAATAGAAATATAATTTGGACCATAACTACAGACTAAACACAATTACAAAAATAAAATTGGGGAGGTGTAATGAAATTATGGTATACTGCAATTTGTAACGCCCGAGGTAATAGTACGACTCGGCTGTGATGGCAATGCCACAACTCGAACGAGCTTCCATTATTGATTTTCATCGATACCCTTTAGCATGAGACTAAGATATAAACATGAATAATTTCTGTTGAATTACTAGAATAACATACGTGAGGAAAACATGTCCAAAGGACATTTATACATTGTCACGACCCAAACCGATGGGTCGCGACGGACACCCGGTACCTTACTCAATCGAGTACCAACATAACGTATCATACTATCGCAAATAACTGAGCTGGAAGGCTACCATGATATAAGTAGAATACAACGTGATATACCAACTTATACACAAGACATACGGGCCTATAAGACCAAATATCCACTCGTATATTGAACATAGGCCGACAAGGCCATACAATCTTTTACGTACATGATATTTGTCTACAAGCCTCTATGAATACATAATTTTTATAAAGGTCGGGACAGAGACCCATCAGAAAACAATACAGATATAAATCATACTAACCAAATGAGCAACTCTAAAGCAAATGGAGTGCACCAACATCTTCCGCTGAGCTGATAGCCTACTTGGACGGCTCTCGATCTGTCTATCGGGACCTGCATGCATGAAATGTAACGTCCCCAGGCAAAAGGGACATCAGTACCAATAATGTACCTAGTATGTAAGTCACATAAATAAGTACATAAAAGACATGGAAGAAATATAGAGTAAATGACTCAACCTGTAAGTCTAAATAACTCTATAAATCATGAAATACTTAAAGTGTCATACATATACGTATGAATGTCTTATTGTGCATAGGTACATGTGTTCATAACATCATCAAGCCTCTGAGGGCATCCCATCATATCATCTCGGTCATTGTGGGCAATATCATCAACGTATATCAGCTGATCAGTTGGTGGTGCGCATATAACGTCGTAACCTTTTTTCCGTATCCCATATAAATATAATACACATATATACGCGTTATAACGCCATCTGTTCATGGGTCAATGTACATGTATAAATGCATAAAATTCATAAGAAGTGCGTTAATAAAATTTTCTCGGAATGCCATAAATTCAATATGCCTTTCGGATAAACATTATCAAATACGTATTTTTCTGGGACCCATGAATAGAAGATATAATAATATGACACATGGGGAATCAAGAATATAGACACCCCTAGGGGTGGCAAAATGGTTCAAAAAAATAGTTAACCACTCATATTATCCACTAAAAAATGGGTTGGATAATGAACATTTTAGAAACGGGTCAAATATGGATAAGAACCATATTATCCATTTAAAAAATGGGTAATCCATGAGTAACCAATGGATAATCAATGGTCTAACTTTTACATTTGTAAAACATCAAATTGGGGATTCTTCAAGTTAGGGAGACTGAAAATTCTTCCAAAAGTAATCATATACAAGAAGTCATGGATAATATGGGTAACCCATATTATCCGCCGGTTAACCCATTTTTTATCCGTATTAAATATGGGTCGGGTCGGATGATTGATTCATTTTTTTATTACCCGTTTTCGACCCAAATCATATCCAACCCGACCCATCCATTTCCCACTCCTAGATACCCCTAGTATTTTTATGAATAGAGTAATTTATGGAAACCGTGCGTTTGCTTGTTTCTTCTCTATAATTTGGATAATGCCAAAAAGAAAGAAGGGATAGCCTTAATATACCTGAAATAAGGAAAAATCCGTATGATATTCTTGGAAAAGGTTGCACCGTACTTTATTAGAATCATAAAATCTCG
This sequence comes from Nicotiana glauca, assembly GCA_026770625.1. Classification (NCBI taxonomy): domain Eukaryota; kingdom Viridiplantae; phylum Streptophyta; class Magnoliopsida; order Solanales; family Solanaceae; genus Nicotiana; species Nicotiana glauca. The sequence goes on from MU692499.1 coordinate 17,629, forward strand.
CGTTGCTAATGTGCTAAGAAATTTCGTCGGAATTGCTTTGTTGCGAGACTTTTGTTAAATGGATGGAGTTGTAGCGTCTGGTTTGGACATGTCTTGTATTTGTATTAGGAAGAATTCAGACTTTCAATGTCTATGAACCAAACTTGTAAGAATTGCTCATGTTTTTTATATAAAATATAAGGATTGAAGTGTTTTTTTTAAAATGAAATGTATTGAAAGCTGATAAGAATGGCTAACGCCCCCACCCCTACTTCTGATTGTAGTCTTTTATATGGAAAAGATTTGAATTGAAATGAATGTGCAACTATCACATTAGTTGCCACCTAACCAAAATTGTTCAAGAATCATTCTTTTTATATGTGGCATGCTGCCATGTTTTGGGGTTAATCTTATCCAATATACTCCCAATTAATTAGGTAATGTTTCGATATCCGATAATTAATCAATTACCGTATAATTAAAAATTATTTTTACTTACTTAAAATACTACTCACTTTTCACATACCTTATATACCTTACTATCATGATCATGTGATACCTCGTACGACACTAGTCCATAAATATCGAATATTTTAGCTCGGGCCGTATTATCCCAACATGCCAAACTTGAACGAAAATTCGTTTTCTTTGACTTTCTTCCCCTCTCACCTTCACGAATTTACTTATCACTTGTTTAAAATAGCATAATGCTTAAAATCTCAAAATAATCCCATACCCGAACTTACGTCGATTAACTTACGATGAAACTTTAACATATGAAAATGCGGGATATAACATACATACATGTGCGGAATACGGTAGGCGAGCCGGCAAGATTGCTATAGAAAATTACCCAACTATACACGACTGTCTACAGACCTCTAATATAAATACAACTATACAAAGATGGAACTGAGCCACGTCATATCCAAATATATATATATATATATATATATATATATATATATATATATATTTTTTTTTTTTTTTTTTTTGTGTGTATGTGTGTGTAAGTATATTGCACCAAAATCAAAAACAGCTCCGGATCAAGTGGAGCACGCCAACTCTCGCTGACCAAGGATCTTAAGAAGGGGACCGTCTGCTTGCCTACCTGCACATGTTGACATGAAACGCAGGCCCTATGAAATACGACGGCAGTATGAAAAATATACTGAGTATGTAAGGCATGAAAATCAGTACACAAAAGACATAGATGAAACATGAAATAAAGAGATTTATCTGTAAATCTGAATAACTTTGTAAATTTTGAAACATTTGTAATGTCATGAACGTGCATATAAATGTCATGTCATGCATAGGTATAGGTGAATATAACATCATCAAGTCACTGAGGGCATTCCATCATATCATCTCGATTACTGTTGGCAACATCATCAACATATACCAACCGATCAGGTGGTGGTGCATATATAACGCCGTAACCTTTTTTTCATATCCCATATATATAAATATATACATATAAATATCTGTATATAACGACATCTGGTCATGTGTCAATGTACATGCATAAATGAATAAAATGCATAAAATTATGTTAAAATCTCAATATTCTTTTTGGATAAACTTTATCAACTATATATTATTTTGAGATCCACAAACAGAACATATAATAATATGTCACATGGGGAATCAAGAACACAGAGACCCCTAGTATTTCTATGAATAGAACGTTTCTTCTGTATAACTTGGATCATGCCAAAAACGAAAGAAGGAATAGCCTTAACATACCTGGAGTAAGGAAAAATCCGTATATTACTCTTGAAGAAAATTGCACCGTACTCCTTCAGGACCGCAAAATATTACGTTGCTACGATTCTAACAAATTCTCGTTGGAACTGTGTTGTTGCAAGTTGGATTGAATTTAGAACCGCAAAATTGGATTGAATTTAGCTTCTGTTCTTTAAGTATTTGAACTAGGAAAATGATATATGTTTCTTGCATTAGGATTATGTATGTTTTTGTTCTTTTGTCCAAATGAAATAGAACAAGACTTGTAATAGGTCTTTACTTATTAAATTTTAATTAATCTTAGATAGCCACCTAGTCCTTATAATGGCTAAGATTCATTCTCTTAGTTGGTATCCGGTAATTAACCAATTAGAGTATTTCACACTACCTAAAAATACTACTCATTTTTAATATATTTTATATATTAAACTATCACAGTCATATGGTACCTTGTATGGTACTAGTCCATAAATATCGGATACTATTGGTCGACCCGTATTTTATCCCAAATCGACAACCTTCAAACAAAAATTATTTTCTTTAATTTGTGTACTCTTTATCCTTTATGAAACTTACTTATCGCTTGTTATAAATAGCATATATATGTTAGCCTCAAGATAATCCCCGAGTCTACGTCAATTAACTGAAGATAAAACTTTAACATACGAAAATGCGAGATGTAACAGAGAGGAGAAGATTCTTGTATTTTGGGGGTGTTTGGAGGTTGGCCGTCACAAATAGGAAATTTTCAGCGACGGATCAAGGCGGCATACATCTGAGAGAGGAGCAAGTAAAGAGTGAGGAAGAAAGAAAATAATTAAGGGGAAAATGAGGCAAAATTTTGGCCTCTCTAGGTCTTAAATACCTAGAAGAGAGATCAAATGATGGTCGTTGGATGAGGGAGAGATGAAGGTCTGAGATTTTATCTTGATTTGTTTATCAAAATGACGACGTTTTGAGCGTCTCCCAGGCTACATAGCCTGGACTTGGTCCTGGGCTCAAATTTGAGGGCTAGTTTTGGCCCAATTTGGCTAAATAAAGCATCAACCAAATCCCTTAACACATTATTAAATTATTTAACTATAATCTAATTCAAAAAAATTATAACTACACACATAACAATTGTTTAAAATATAATGTAAAACAAAAAATAAAAATTAGGCATTTACACTGTGTACTGTAGTGCCCGAAAATTTTGCTGCTGAAGTTGGGGGGATCCTTGGAGCTGGTGCCCCTACCTGTTGATTAGGAGGCCAAGTATAAGACTGGGCATTAAACACTATGTACTGTGGTGGGCACATAGAGTATTGAGGAATTGGTTGTGGATAGTAATGTTGAAGGTAGCTGGACTTTCCCAGCTGAACTTGCATATAAGGATGTGTTGCCCCTCTTTGAACTTCCCTGGATCCGAAGTCATCATGTACCCTTCATCTCTCTTCTTTCTATTTGCCAAATTTCCCAACTTATTTTGGATTGCTTGTGTGGTGGTTTTGAGAGCAACTTGACTTAGAATTCTGCCAGTCTTGAGGCCATTTTCGACCATCTCCCCTATTTTGATCGCTCCTGCAAAAGGTCTACCCATTGGGATATCATATTTTGGAAGTAATCAGGATCTTGAGCCTCTAGAAAATTAGTGATCAACTCGGGGTCTTGAACCCTGGTGGCAAATGAATATGAGGGAACATACATAGATCACTGAATGAAACACTTTCGAGACCACCTACTCCTTTTATGTTCTGCTCAAGACTTTTTATTTTTTTGGCCATCTCATCTGGCTCACCAATCCTGGCAACCTTTTTCAGTTATTATAGGTGACCTGTATTGATGAGTTTGATTATATAGAGCTTAGAACGTGAAAGCAATATTTGGAGAGTAGTATTGGCTATCATAAGCATGAGATGTTGGCTCATTGTTTGGCCTCGTCATAGGAGGCTATGGCGGGATTGTATATATTGCCGTGCCAGACACTATGAGGGGGGTGTTCCTGACATGTGCGGCTGGGGGTTGGACATTAGAGGTACCTAGGGCAGCAGGGAAGCTGTAATTTGGCATATACCATGGTGGTAAAATATGATCGCTCGTTTCATGGAGCGGTGGATGAGTAGCCAGGAGTACGGTGGAAGTTCCCTCTGAGGGACCCTGAGGATGAAGGTGACCGGACACCCAAGCCTGATACACATTAGACATTTGCTGCTTCAATCTTCTTACTTCCTCCGACTCTTGATTAACTAACCGACCTTGGAGGTCCTCATTAACCAATTCGCTTTCAACATTGTTAGCCAATGCTATTTTTCCCTTAGATCTGGTGAAATAATGATGTGTTGCCAGTTTCAGCACAAACCAACCACATTAAGCTTACAATATAAGAGACAACAAATGTCACAATCTGTCACGACCCAAATTCTATACCCGGTCGTGATGGCACCTCTCGTGAAGACAAGGCCATCCAACAACCCCAAATCCTCTCTTTAACAGCTATTAAACATAAATGAATAGAAAATACAACTTATTGGCATTAAAACTATTGATTTCATCCCAATACAACCCGATCGAGGTGTCTCAAGTCATGAGCATTTAAAGGAGTCTAAATACATTTACAAGACCAGTAGTATACAATATGAAATTTAAAAGTCAAAAGGGTAGAAAATCCGGTGCCGCGGACGCTGGCGGTCACCTGGCTCAGCTATGGTAGCAAATCTTCAATCAACTCAAACCCGCTACCGTGTAACAAATACCTGCATCTGCACACGAGGTGCAGGGAGTAAAGTGAGTACTACCAACTCAATGAGTAATAAGCATATATAATGCCTGAAGATATAAATCCACGAAATGCCACAATGTAAAGCTAAAATTATCAATTTAACACCATCAACAAAAAAAATATCAACAAAATCACATCAGGTATATCAGGTAAAATATATACGCATGAATGCAATGCAATGCATATGATGGTACATTCCAGTACCCATTGCGGCGTACAGCCCGATCCATCCATATTTATTTATCGTCGACGACGCTCACTGGGGGTGTATACAGACTCCAGAGGGGCTTCTACAGCCCAAGCGCAATATCTTGGTCAGTCATTGTTACCTGACCGGTCAGCCATTGTTACCTGACCAATTTATATCACACAGTGCCATTGTTACCACTATTCCAAGTATATATTACAGTATCATTGTTACTACTGTTCCAAATATAACATACAGTGTCATTGTTACCACTGTTTCAAGTCACATTATAATCAGTCCAGAAATTAATACAGTAAGCCCCTTGGGCATTTACAAAAATAGAAGTTTCCAGCCCGAAATATATTTAAAATGTCATTCAAGTTTTCAACGCTTAGAATTATAGCTGAGTTTGCAAAACAGTATTTAAAACCTTGGACTGAAATTAAATGATATGCAATATCATGCTATGTAGCAATATCAATCCTTGAAGGATTTTACAAGTCGGCACAATGCCCCAAACATGGCATCAAGCCCAGTAATATCATCAATGCAATATGCGTATCAGTCGCCAATATACTATAATTATCACTCTGGATGGACCAAGTCACAAATCCCCAACCACAAACGACCCCGCACCTACCATGGGGTGCGTGTCTCGCCTCAATATAGCGTCATAGTGTGATATACTTGGGTTTCAAACCCTCAGGTCATCATCTACACAAATTACTCACCTCTAATCGGCGAAATCTCTAGCTCACTATGCCCTTGCCTCTCAAATTGGTCTCCTCGTGCGTCGAATCTGACCAAAAATCACACAAACATCGATGAAGTTAGATTTATAAAAGACGGGGTTGTAACCCATATGTATCTGAAATTCGTCTCTTAATGCTACTACAATGATCCAATACAGTCATGTAACTTTAATCTACAATACAACATTCAATAGGGCAAATATTGGTAATAAATTCCATAACTTATGCCATTTAGGCCTATTATCAAACATCTTGTAGGCATAGATATTTACACCTCATGACTATAGTATTGGTTCCTCCAACTATCACTATTAACCAACAATTCATCTCACTATCATTCTTTAGCAATTTATACTCCTAACGTCATGTGTGTGATCAACCAATCATACCCAAACCAACAAAATTCCATCAAATATACACATTTAAATCCTTATCATGTCCACGTATTTAAATTGGGAATTTATGGTCTCCAATCACTATACCATAAGTTGTAATACATGATTCATACTTTCATACTCATAATTCCATAATAACTCCATATATGTAAGTAGGTTTACCTCTTGTAGACCAAATCTTGAATGACAACTTTGGGGTGTTCTTGAGATTTTGAAGAAATCCTATGAAATCCAATCAAAAATCATGTTGTAACTAGTGATTGAGAAGTGAAATCACCATGAAAACACACTTAAAAGCTTACCTTAGGAGTGCAATTGGATGCCTTGGTCGGATTGGGAGTGTTAGGGAAGCCCTAGGCTTGAGAAATAACCCAAGTTCTGTCATTTCCCGTCCCTAGCTAAATTTAGAGGCCCGCTACTAGCGCGGCCGCGCACTTGGGCGCGCTAGTTTGCCCATTGTTCTGTCTTGGGCACGCACATTTAGCGTGGGCGCGCATCTGGGCGCGCTAGTGACACATGCCCAGTAAAATGGTCATAACTTTCTGTATACAACTCCAAATGACAAACGGTTTATTGAGTTGGAAACTAAACTCAAAGGGATTTAATTTGATAGTTTGTGGTCACACAAATACTTATATAACAGGAGATATGATCGTTTAAAGTGAGGTCTTGTGCACACTCATTTACAATTTCGTCTATTATGAAATTTTCCAACTTCAAAAGTTCCCGTTAGCCATCCGAAATCACCCCGAGGCCCCCGAGACCTCAACCAAAAATGCCAAAACCTCCTAAAACATTATACAAACTTGCTCCAATAATAAAAACACATCCAAAAACACTAAAACCATCAAATTTCCTCAAATCAAAGCCTAAGTTCAACCAAAACTTCCGAAACTCGCATTCGATCAAAAACCCGACCAAACGACGTCCGAATGACCTGAAATTTTGCACACATATCCAAAATCACCTAACGAAGCTAAAACAACTCTCGAAATTCCATTCTGACCCTCGGTTAAAAATCTCACCTATCAACCGGAATTCGCCCAAAACTCAAACTTAGCCAATTCAAGCCCAACTTTACACCGGACCTCCAAATTCAATTCCGATCGCGCTCCTAAGTCACAAATCATCCCCTGAAGCTTATCAAATCACCGGAATTCACATCCGAGCCCTCTAACTAAATAGTCAACTTTCGGTTGACTTTTTCAAAACAAGCTTCTCTTTAAGAGGTTAAGTGCCTCATTTCCATCTAAAACCAATCCAATTCTACCCGATCACCTCAAATACTGATATTGAAACATAGAGAAGCATATTGTGGGGGAAACGGGGCGGTAACTCATAAGACGACGGGTCGGTTAGACAAATGCTCGTCGTCGAGCGTACCCAGAGTTGTTTTAGAAGTCCACCAATAGCTAAATAACTTTACCATGCATATACCCGGGGATGACCCCACGTCGCCCTATCTGGCATAGGCCCGCTAATACAACATAGCTAAATTTTCGCAATCCACCTGGTCCATAAACCATAGAACCACACTTCATTTTCCCAAATCTTATTCAAAATCAGAACCTCACATCTTTATTCAGAGTAAACCCGAACCCACTATAATAACCCATACCTGCAACCTCGGCTGCAATCATATGATATACCACATAACTCAAACACATGCAGCGATAACTTCCATTCACCACAGCCGCCCATGACAACCAAATACCAATAGAAATCTCTTATTAGGCAAGGTCTCATTCCAACACTTTCATATACTACTAACGATAATTGAAACACGCAATAAACCATAATCATTGCTCAGATCAACCATTCATGAGGCCATATCTCCTCTGGCAATTACGATAACAAATTTTTGAACCGAACCTCGATNACTCAATATCGGAACGGGATCAATGATAGCAACCTTTGCACTGACACCCATCACAAATGCCCAATTAAGAAAGCACTCCTTCCTAGCTGTCCGCTGGTTCTTTGAAATATAAATCATTCTGCTAAAACATATTCTAACGCACTTCACCACTTAACCCGTGGCATTTCTGGCGTAGCCCCTAATGCAATAGTTCAAAATCACCCAACACTAAGACAACCAGTCTGAATTCCAACATCACATCCAAAATATAACATACCAGCGAATAAAGATCCACCACCACAATATAGCCTGTACATCAGAACTCCATATAACACACAAATCATCATACCTGATCCCAGTTTCCACCGTGCGAATACATGCACACATTTGATACCCAATCATTCCACGACAGATACTCAATATTTACCTGTGCTACCAAGCAAACCCGAATACCACTAGTGGACCCAACAAGAACATGCCGCAATACTACTGAAATATAATCAGTTTAATCACATTACCTTTTTCTGAGACATATACTCTCATCAAATCGCTTCCACTTAGCATTATCATTTTCCCTAATCATCCGAAGATCATTTATCTAATCACTTAGGAGGAATCACTACACATCCCATGCTCTACATGACATACACAGGTCTTGTTCAAATTCTTACAATACTGACACGACGGATGAGACCTGTACACATTCATAACTACTACCGCAACAACAATTCATTAGTTATATACTCTTGGCAAGAACTATCACCTCATTCTGAGCCAAACAATGGTCTTAGCTCTTTAATTAACTTCACATATTCAGATTGCACTGGTCTCTAATTCAATGATCTCGTCTCACCCAGTATGAACTGCTCGGGCAATAAGCCACTCCAGACATAATTATAAGTCGCATATGATGCCCCAATGTGCCAATAGGCTACCAATTCGAACGCAATACAAAAGAAAACGAGTTTTGGAAGGAATTATCAAATCCTACGCACTAATACAGACTTTCCTTGGAAAACAGGAAGCAAGGCATACAAAGATAGCATATAGAAAACTATACTCGATTTCACACTATTGCGGCATGCAACCCGATCCAGATAACATAACCATGGCGGCGTGCCACCCGATCCACACACAGATCTCATATAAGGAGATACACATCGAGCCAAGTCTGCTCATTATAACCAAATACCGAATATCGGTCATAAGCATGTACATATAGCGTTATGAGCTACAAAACTCAAGCACAATTGAGGTGCGATGTACAATCTGAATTTCAAGAGCCAAGATGCCCATATAACGTCATTCTTACACAGGTTCTCAACACATAGCAATTTCTTAAGTCATCTCACAACTCACACGGCGCAATGGATTACTATACGAAATATCTGACAATGAAACATCAACCTAACGACTCCTCCATGAGTACCGCATTACAAAAATACACATATTTGGACTGATATAGAGCCGTTATTCACATTAAATCTATCCACCGACTTCAAGCCGATTCTGATCACACCGAACTAGTCTGATAACCTTTCAATGGTCCATAATAACTTCCATTTTCTTCATAAAACACAAGAACAACCATCACAATCGGAGTAATCCTTCCCAGTTCACAACCCAATATGCCAAGTGCCCTCCAGGCATAAATCTTTAATTTAACGACACCATCACAAACTTCATACTTGGTTTACATTTTTAATCAATCAAGTGATCACATGTCTCACTTATAAAATCTTCCAGTGGAACACATTCCCACAACCTACCACAAAATATCTTAAGCGTACCTCTAAACGACCGGTCGCACTAACGTTGAAGAGCGATCAAGAATCATTAACCAGGACGTAAAACCTTTTTTTTTTTACAAAACACCGATCTTAGGTGACGCTGAAGACAATGCCAACTTACCGTAAACATTGAAACTTATCTCCTGCTCATCCGAGCTCATGACATTTTGTCAAAAAAAAAAATTCCTTCACTTGTACCGTTCTCGGCCAAATTTCCACAACCAGAACTGACTCACCAGCATACATCAAATCGGAACTAACATAGTACATAACTGTACAATCAGCTAATCAACAGCAACCTCCCCAACTTAGCTCGAAGCC
>MU692499.1:28345-56187 GCA_026770625.1 Nicotiana glauca
ACACACCACACAACACCAATATACTCATCACGTAGCTATCTAGCCGACATTCCCACAATTAGGGACAATACTGAACATATAAGTTCATAATACCAGCTCGCAAAATCAGCACCTCGGTGCTCAAGCCATAGGCGATGATTCGGCCTCAAGTCCTCCAGACTGGCCTAACATCAAACTCACAGAGATTACATCTCGCCCCTCGATCGGGGATTTACAAGCCCTCAAGGCACATCAAATTCTGAACGATCAGGCACTCATTCGAACACGTGGAAGGAATTTCAAGAGTTTCTTTTCAAGCTGAATCAAAGACGCACGATAAAAATTCAAGAATGTGAAGTTTTCCTAAAGGTTTTGCAGCCTCTCGAGGATAAATACAGACGTCTCTGTACCGATCCGCGAGACTCTACTAAACCAGCTCATGACTCGTGAGACCTAGTAACCTAGGCTCTGATACCAAATTGTCACGACCCAAATTCCATATCCGGTCGTGATGGCACCTCTCGTGAAGACAAGGCCAGCCAACAATCCCAAATCCTCTCTTTAACAGCTATTAAACATAAATGAATAGAAAATACAACTTATTGGCATTAAAACTATTGATTTCATCCCAATACAACCCGACCGGGGTGTCACAAGTCATGAGCATCTAAAGGAGTCTAAATACATTTACAAGACCAGTAGTATACAATATGGAATTTGAAAGTCAAAAGGGTAGAAAATCCGGTGTCGCGGACGCTGGCAGTCACCTAGCTCAGCTATGGTAGCAAATCTTCAATCAGCTCAAACCTGCTACCGAGTAACAAATACCTGCATCTGCACACAAGGTGCAGGGAGTAAAGTGAGTACTACCAACTCAGTGAGTAATAAGCATATATAATGCCTGAAGATATAAATCCACGAAATGCCAGAATGTAAAGCTAAAATTATCAATTTAACACCATCAACAAAAAAAATATCAACAAAACCACATCAGGTATATCAGGTAAAATATATATGCATGAATGCAATGCAATGCATATGATGGTACATTCCAGTACCCACTGCGGCATGCAGCCCGAGCCATTCATATTTATTTATCATCGACGGCGCTCATTGGGGTGTGTACAGACTCCGGAGGGGCTCCTACAGCCCAAACGCAATATCTTGGTCAGTCATTGTTACCTGACCGGTCAGCCATTGTTACCTGACCAATTTATATCACACAGTGCCATTGTTACCACTATTCCAAGTATATATTACAGTGTCATTGTTACCACTGTTCCAAGTATAACATACAGTGTCATTGTTACCACTGTTTCAAGTCACTTTATAATCAGTCCAGAAATTAATATAGTAAGCCCCTTGGGCATTTACAAAAATAGAAGTTTCCAGCCCGAAATACATTTAAAATGTCATTCAAGTTTTCAACGCCTAGAATTATGGCTGAGTTTGCAAAACAATATTTAAAACCTTGGATTGAAATTAAATGAAATGCAATATCATGCTATGAAGCAATATCAATCCTCAAAGGATTTTACAAGTCGGCACAAGGCCCGAAATATGGCATCAAGCCCAGTAACATCATCAATGCAATGTGCGTATCAGTCGCCAATATATTATAATTATCACTCGGGATGGACCAAGTCAGAAATCCCCAACCACAAACGACCCCGCACCTACCATGGGATACGTGTCTCGCCTCAATATAGCATCATAGTGTGATATACCGGGGTTTCAAACCCTCAGGTCATCATCTACTCAAATTACTCACCTCTAACTGGCGAAATCTCTAGCTCGCTATGCCCTTGCCTCTCAAATTGGTCTCCTCGTGCATCGAATCGGACCAAAAATCACACAAACATCGATGAAGTTCGATTTCTAAAAGACGGGGTTGTAACCCATATGTATCTGAAATTCGTCCCTTAATGCTACTACAATGATCCTATACAGTCATGTAACTTCAATCTACAATACAACATTCAATAGGGCAAATATTGGTAATAAATTCCATAACTTATGCCATTTAGGCCTATTATCAAACATTTTGTAGGCATAGATATTTACACATCATGACTATAGTATTGGTTCCTCCAACTATCACCATTAACCAACAATTCATCTCACTATCATTCTTTAGCAATTTATACTCCTAACATCACGTGTGTGATCAACCAAACACACCCAAACCAACAAAATTCCATCAAATATACACATTTAAATCCCTACCCATGTCCATGTATTTAAATTGGGAATTTATAGTCTCCAATCACTATACCATAAGTTGTAATACATGATTCATACTCATAATTCCATAATAACTCCATATATGTAAGTCTAAGGTGTAGGTTTACCTCTTGTAGACCAAATCTTGAAAGACAACTTTGGGGTGTTCTTGAGATTTTGAAGAAATCCTATGAAATCTAATCAAAAATCATGTTGTAACTAGTGATTGAGAAGTGAAATCACCATGAAAACACACTTAAAAGCTTACCTTAGGAGTGCAACTGGATGCCTTGGTCGGATTGGGGGTTTTGGGGAAGCCCTAGGCTTGAGAAATGACTCAAGTTCTGTCATTTCCCGTCCTTAGGTAAATTTAGAGGCCCTCTACTAGCCGGCCGCGCACTTGGGCGCGCTAGTTTGCCCAGTGTTTTGTCTTGGGCGAGCACATTTAGCGCGGGCGCGCATCTGGGCGCGCTAGTGACACATGCCCAGTAAAATGATCATAACTTTCTGTATACAACTCCAAATGACAAACGGTTTGTTGAGTTGGAAACTAAACTCAAAGGGATTTAATTTGATCGGTTGTGGGTCACACAAATCCTTATATTATAGGAGATATGATCGTTTAAAGTGAGGTCTTGTGCACACTCATTTACAATTTCGTCTATTATGAAATTTTCCATCTTCAAAAGTTCCCGTTAGCCATCCGAAATCACCCCGACGCCCCCGAGACCTTAACCAAAAATACCAACACCTCCTAAAATATTATAAAAACTTGCTTCAATCATAAAAATACATCAAACAACACTAAAACCATCAAATTTCCTCAAATCAAAGCCTAAGTTCAACCAAAACTTCCGAAATTCGCATTCGATCAAAAACCCGACCAAACGACGTCCGAATGACCTGAAATTTTGCACACATATCCAAAATCACCTAACGAAGCTACAGCAACTCTCGGAATTCCATTCTGAACCTCGGTTCAAAATTTCACCTATCAACCGGAATTCGCCCAAAACTCAAACTTCGCCAATTCAAGCCTAACTCTACACCGGACCTCCAAATTCAATTCCGATCGCGCTCCTAAGTCACAAATCATCCCCCGAAGCTAATCAAATCACCAGAATTCACATCTGAGCTCTCTAACTAAATAGAGAACTTCCGGTATACTTTTTCAAAACAAGCTTCTCTTTAAGAGGTTAAGTGCCTCATTTCCATCTAAAACCAATCCAATTCTACCCGATCACCTCAAATACTGATATTGAAACATAGAGAAGCATATTGTGGGGGAAACGGGGCGGTAACTCATAAGACGACGGGTCAGGTCATCACACGATCCAAACCCAGACCCGGTCGTGATGGCGCTTCTCGTGGGGACAAGGCGAGCCAACTAAATCCAATTCATCCTTTTAAAACAGTTAAAACAGTTCATAAGCAGTTTAAATATGATTTAATAATAATAATTAGAGGAAGTACAACCCGACACAGCCCAAACTGGGGTATCACAAGTCACGAGCATCTATTAGAGTGTAAGTACAACCACAAGGTCTAAAAGTACATGAATCAAGAATAATGAACAAAGGGAGAAAAATGATGCTGCGAATGCTAGCAATCACCTCGTTAAACTCCTATATCTCTGACTCTGATCAGCCAAACCTGCTACCGGGTGAATATATACCTATATCGGCACACGGGATGTAGGGACTAATGTGAGTACTCCGATCCAGTGAGTAATAAACATACATAAAGGCTGAGAATAAGAAATTCAGAATAGGCACAAAGTAATCCTATAAATACAACAACTTGAACCAAGTAGTATTAAGTCAGTAAGCCAATAACAACAATTATGGAAATACTACAACAGATAAGGAAGTAAATGACAATTAAATATGAAATGCAACACATAGTCTGGTACTCTCTAGTATCCGCTGCGGCGTGCAGCCCGCTCCATTTATTTATCGTCGATCGCGCTCACTGGGGTGTGCAGACTCCAGGAGGGGCCCCTTACGGACCAAGCGCAATAATAAGCCATCTCGTGGCATCACTAGGCCCTCGGCCTCATATCAATATCAGTACAATACCATTGCGGCGCGCAGCCCCATCCCATACTCAGTCCATATCACACAAGCCCCTCGGGCAAAATAACGTAGAAATATTCAACCAAACTTCATTAAAAATATTAATTAAGTTTCAAGTTTAAGAAAAAGGTGGCTGCGTTTGCAAAACAGTATTAGATACCAGGACTGAGTTCAATGATATGTAAAAATGGTAAGAAACCAGTAATAGCAATCCCTGAAGGAGTCAATCAATTGGCACGAAGCCCAAATATAGAAATCAGCACAATTATAATGATAATAAGTGAATTTCAGTCAAATACGCAGTAAATTCATCTACCGGGATGGACCAAGTCACAATCCCCAATGGTGCTTTACCCCACGCTCACTACCCGGCGTGCAAGTCACTTCAATATAGCACTACGATGTGCAAATACGGGGTTTCAAACCCTCAGGATATCATTTACATCTATTACTCACCTCAAGCCGGCCAAAATCCTAGCTCTTTATGTCCTTGCCTCTCAAATTGACACCCTCGCGCGTCGAATCTGATAACTACCACAACGAATATGTCACAATATGCAAATGGAATAATACCCAATAAAAAAAATCGAAAAATAGCAAAAATCTCGAAATTAGCAAAACCCGAGCCCTGAGTCCACTTCTCAAAACTCAAAAATTCTTATACCCACGGGTTCCTTATTTTGCCACGAGTCTATACATATAAAGGCCACCAAAATCGGAGTCCATATGACCCCTCAAATCCCAATTTGAAATATCCAATCTCAAGCCCTAGTTCTTCCCCTTTTTGCTAAGTTTTCATGAATTTTTAGGTTGATTCTACAATTAAACCATGTTTTTAGTTCATAGAACTCACCTCCGATCAATCCCAGTCGAAACCCTCTTCAATTTCCCGTCCAAAAGCTCTCAAGGTGCTCAACAATGGTGAAAATATGACTTCTCTCGCGGATGAAATATTATTAAAACCCTTCCGTCCAGTCCTCTTTTCCTCTATGAGATCGCAACCAAAACTTTGCGATCGCGAAATACAAAACCCCTGCTCCAAGTTTTAACCCTATGCAATCGCGAATATATCCATGCAATCGCAATGCACAAGGTCCTTAACCTATGCGATCGCACACCTACACCTGCGATCGCATTGAACAATTTCTACTCAATTCTCAGATCAACTTTACACTGTGCGATCGCAAGCCTTCCTCTGTGATTGCATTGAACAACCAAACACCCCCTCAAAATCCTCTTATGCGATCGCAGAGCCCCTCCTGCAATCGCAAAGAACAAAAGTTTGCAACACTGAACCTGCAATTTCTGCAACATCCTAAGTCCCAAAAACCTTCTATTGGCCATCCGAAATCACCCCGAGGACCCCGGGACCTCAACCAAAAGCATCAACACATCCTAAAACATCATTCAAACTTGCTCCAATCATCAAAATACCTCAAACAACACCAAAACCACCAAATTACATCGGATTCAAGCCTAAGTTCTTCTAAAACTTCCGAAACACGCATTTTATCAAAAACCCAACCAAAACACCTCCGAATGAACTGAAATTTTGCACACACATCCCAAATCACCTAACGGAGCTACGACAACTCTCGAAATTCTATTCCGATCCTCAGATCAAAATGTCACATATCAATCGAAAATCGCCAAAATACTAACTTCGCCAATTCAAGCCTAATTCTACACCGGACCTCCAAAACCACTTCCGATCATACTCCTAAGTCACAAATCATCTCCCGAAGCTAACTGAACCACCAAAAATCACATTCGGGCCCTCTAACTCATAAGTCAATATCCGGTTGACTTTTCCAAACTAAGCCTTCCTTAAAGAGACTAAGTGTCTCATTTCTTGCCAAAACTTCTCCAAACCAACTCGATCACACAAGACATAGAAATCGAAGCATAAAGAAGAAGAAAATGGGGGAAATGGAGCGGTAACCCATGAGACAACGGGTAGGGTCATCACATCCTCCTCAACTTAAACAAACGCTCGTCCTCGATTGTACCCAGAGTTGTTATAGAAGCCAACCAATAGCTGAATAACTTTACCATGTATATACCTGGGGTGATCCCATGTCACCATGTCTCATATAGGTCCGATAAAACTGTTTAACAAAAATTACACAATCCAATCTAGCCCATAAACCATAGAACCACATTTTCACTTATGAAACCATCAATACGATCAAAACCTCACACTTATACTTTGAATAGACCCAAACTAGCTGTAGTAACCCATGCTTGCAACCTCAAGTGCAATTATCCAATATACCACATAACTCAAACACATGTAGCGATAACTTCCATTCACAGCAGTTGCACACAACACCTGAATACCGGTAGAAATCTCTTATCAACTAAAGTCTCATTCCAACGCTCCCATATACTGCCAATGATGATGAAACACGCAATAAACCATAACCATCTCTCAGATCAGTCATCTATAAGGTTACTTCTCCTTTGGCAAGGACCATAGCAAATTTCTGAACCGAACCTCGATATTTACCTATAAAACATGCTGAAATCGAATCTGTTTGTATTCATTACAGGCCCCAACGATCTCATCTACTCCCAACATACTTACTCTGGTGACATGACGCACTAAGACAGTCTAAGGCTACAACTTGCTCAGTTCGCGCACCAATAAGCAACAATCCTAACATACTCATATCATGAAACTGACTCAAACGAAAGAGTCGTACCGCAAGCTCACCAATATCATCACATCAACGGCTGAGAACCCGTCTCACATCATAGAAATATAACATACAACTTTGACCCGCAAGGTCATATTTCCACACAGCTTTGCTGCAATGCGCGATCCTATCCAAATAGTGCCCCACATAAAACACCTTAAGTCACTATGCTCGAAATCCACAACCATGCTCAGTTGATGTCTGGAACCAAAGCAAATTATTAAGCCCACGGTGAAACAAATAACATACACCATACAAACCCGATAGAACATAACTGGTACGTCATTCACCGAGCAACTCCCAATTACTCTTCCGGCTTAACTTCCACTATGAAACCCCAATGGAACCGCACCATATGCGCCCATAACCAATAAATCATAACGTCTCGCAACATAAAAAGGAAACTCATAGGTCTCCTAGATTAATAGCAAGCTTAATAAAGATCGAATCAACCTACCCCTCAATAATAAAATTCGGGGCCAACCAAGTCATCTCAAGCTAGAACACGCATCCACATTGTCCTACCAATGAACTCATTGTCAAGGAAGCCTGAAGTTGCTCCTTCCACTACTACAACTCCTACCGGAGCCCTACGATATGGTGCCCGACACCAAATCAATATTGAAATCCACAACCTCGCAAGACGACATGCCCAGCCACAAGAAATGCATCCGAAAAGTGCCTCAACACCGGAGCTGAACCAATGGTAGGAGCCTTAGCACTGACACTCATCACAAGAGCCCAACTAAGGAAGACAAATCCTTTCCAGTCGTCCGCTGGGTCTTTGAAATATAAATATATCCCCAATAGGACATAATCCATCGAACATCGCCACTCGATTCGTGGCATTTTCCGGCGTAGCCAACAGCGCCGTCTTATCACAATAGTCCAGGTTGACACATCATGGAAACAACCAGTCTGAATCCAATATCACTTCCAAATCTAACGCACCAAGCATAAAAGATCCGCTCGGTTCTCCAGACACCGATAGTCACTAAATAGTGCTGATGCACACGATCTACAACCACAACATAGCCTGAATATAAGAACTTCCGATCTCCAACTCCATGTAGCACACAAATCAGCATACCTGATCCCAAATTCCGCCGTCCGAATACATATCACACCTCAAGTACCCAATCATTCCACGAAAGGTATTCTTAAATTCCCTTGTGCCATCAAACAACCCCAGATATCAGCAGTCGATCTAACCAGAAAGTGCCGCATTACTACCAAATACTATCAACTTAATCACATTGCCTTTTCTGAAACATATACCCTCGTCAAATCACTATGATTAGCAATACCATTTCCTTAATCATCTAAAGATCATTCACCCTAATCATTTGAAGCTCATTTCTCTAATCACATAAAATTGCCCGTGCAGCCTAATAATGTTATGACTTTCCATTCAAAACTGAACCTCAACCTTACACACTCAAATCTTAATCCTTCACAACATATTGCATATACCTAACATCCTAAGGTAACATGAGAACTTCATCTCCCTCCTGAGCCACAAACATCTACGTACTGAACTAGTTAAGAACTTTCCATTGATCCCACCTAGAAGAAAATCACTATACATCCCATGCTCTATATGCCCATAGAATATATATACATCTCCAACCACAGTAAAAACCATCAAGAACTCTCCGAGTTCCTCTTACTCAAATCAGACCTGACATAACTGAATCCTTCTAACTCGACCAAGCTAAGAAAGTTGTCAAAACCTAAGAGCATTAACTCAAAATACCTGTAGGAACTCATTACCTTGAATACACACAAGGAACAATCATATCCTTACCATAATGGTCCGGTCTACTACCGAGTTACCCCATCTATCTAAATTTCCTTCTTATTCATCTTCAACTTAATATTTCTTATCATCAACTCAGACTTACCACACGGAACCAACCATAAGGCCACACCGTCTAAGGCTCATGAGTCACTGAATACTTTCTTAAACATTCCCAAAAGTACCACATTCCAAAATACTTTACTTTGAAGAACTTCCTGCGAGTCTAAATCCGTTTCCTTAACCCTTCCTAGTACTGATACATAGAATCCCATAATCAACATAGGGATACCACAAGTCTTGACCTCTTCCAATGGAGACTCAGTTCCTAATCACATATGCAACTTTAAGATACCCAATTATTACATGTAGAATCTTGAACGCATTAGAAATATTCTAGAGAGTCATTTACTCTATCTACACTACCATTAGCCCGATCAAACGAACATGACCACCCGCACCTCATTAGCACTCTGACACCTCAGAATATGACCTCCTCCCAATACAAACAAGCATCTTCCTGCTCTATGCACCGAGCATTCTTTACCAACAACAACCTAAGACATCTTGTGATACTCACACACATACGAAGCATCATATAACCTTTGTCAAAAATTTTCTTTTCACGAGCCATAGATAATTCACTCGCACACCTCAACCTGGAACCAACATAGCACCTAACCGTGCAATCAACTGCTCACAGTAGACTCCCCCACTTGGCTCGAAGCCATAGATCAAGATACAATCAATAACTCATAACACTTTTACTCTATTGATGCCACAATACCATAGTGAGATTAAACTCAAATCATTTGTAAGCTTGTGAAAACACAATTCATCTAGTACTGTAAATCTTCTGCAAATCTCGAATTCATCCTCGCAACAGTTAAACCCACTCTCTTAAGCGACATAAAATTTCAAATTTCAACACGTACTTTCCACTTACACATGAGATCTTCAAACATACACATAAGGATCACACCACCTGCTTCGCCTCAATCTAAAATTTCTGCATACCTTCCACCGGCATACACATTATACAGTCATTTAGTCTTCCTGGGTCTGAACTCATACCGCCACATAAAATGCACTTCACTCCCCAACTAGGAAACACAAAAAGATTCTTCACGCACCCATAACTCGGGCTACACATCAAATCACAATAGAAATCAAACATTTAATAGTTCATCTATTATACAGCAGACTTCCTCGTCACTACCAAGTCATATAGATACATCTCGCAGTATTATCATACTCATCATATAGCTATCCAACCTCCATTCCTGCTAATAGGGACAATACCAAACATATAAGTTCAAAACACTTGCTCACACAATCAGCACTTCGGTGCTCAAGCCATAGGCAAAGATCCGGCCTCAAGTCTTTCAGATTGGCCCAATATCAAACTCACAGAGATCACATCTCGCCCCTTGATCGAGGAATCACAAGCCATCAAGGCACATCTGATACTGAGCGCTTATGCGCGCATACAAATGCATGGAAGGAATTTCAAAAGTTTCTTTTCAAGCTGAATCAAGGATGCACGATAAGAATTCAAGAATGTGAAGTTTTCCTAAAGGTTCTACAGCCTCTCGATGATAAATACAGATGTTTCTGTACTTATCCACGAGACTCTATTAAACATGCTCATGACTCGTGAGACCTAGTAACCTAGGCTCTGATACCAACTTGTCACAACCCAAACCCGAACCCGGTCGTGATGGTGCCACTCATGGGGACAAGGCCAGCCAATTAAACCCAATTTATCCTTTTAAAATAGTTAAAACAGTTCATAAACAGTTTAAATATAATTTAATGATAATAATTAGCGGAAGTACAACCTAACACAGCTCAAATCGATATTTCACAATTCACGAGCATCTATTAGAGTGTAAGTACAACCACAGGGTCTAAAAGTACACGAATCAAGAATAATGAACAAAAAGAGAAAAACGATGCTGCGAACGCTAGCTGTCACCTCGTTAAACTCCTGTATCTCTGACTCTGATCATCCAAACCCGCTACCGGGTGAATATATACCTGCATCTGCATACGGGGTGTAGGGAGTAATGTGAGTACTCCGACCCAGTGAGTAATAAACGTAAATAAAGGTTGAGAATAAGAAATCCTGAATAGGCACAAAGTAATCCTATAAATATAGCAACTTGAACCAAGTAGTATTAAGTCAGTAAACCAATAACAACAATTATAAAAAAATACTACAACAGATAAGGAAGTAAATGACAATTAAATATGAAATGCAACACATAGTCCGGTACTCTTTAGTACCCGCTACGGCGTGCATCCCGCTCCATTTATTTATCGTCGACGGCGCTCACTGGGGTGTGCGAACTCCGGGAGGGGCCCCTTACGGCCCAAATGCAATAATAAGCCATCTTGTGGCATCACTAGGCCCTCGACTTCATATTAACATCAATACAATACCGCTGCGGCGTGCAGCCCGATCCCATACTCAGTCCAAAATTACATAAGCCCCTAGGGCAAAATAACGTAAAAATATTCAGCCTAAACTTCATTAAAAATATTAATTAAGTTTAAAGTTTAAGAAAAAGGTGGCTGTGTTTGCAAAATAATATTAGATACTACGACTAAGTTCAATGATATGTAAAAAAAGGTAAGAAACCAGTAATAGCAATCCCTAAAGGATTCAATCAATTTGCACAAAGCCCAAATATAGCAATCAACTCAATTATAATGATAATAAGTGAATTTCAGTCAAATACGCAGTAAATTCATTTACCGAGACGGACCAAGTCACAATCCCCAATGATGCTCTACCCCACGCTCGCTACCCGACGTGCAAGTCACCTAAATATTGTGTAAATACGGGGTTTCAAACCCTTAAGACATTATTTACATCTATTACTCACCTCAAGCCGGCCAAAATACTAGCTCGCTATGCCCTTGCGTCTCAAATTGACCCCCCTCACACGTCGAATCTGATCAAAATCACAACGAATACATCACAATATTCCAATGGAATAATACCCAATTGAAAACAATCGAAAAATAGCAAAAATCTCGAAATCAGCAAAACCCGATCCCCGGGCCCACTTCTTGCAACTTAGAAATTTTTATACCTACGGGTTCCTTATCTTGCCACGAGTCTATACATATAAAGACCACCAAAATCGGAGTCCAAATGGCCCCTCAAATCCTAATTTGAAATATCAAATTTCAAGCCCTACTTCTTCCCCCTTTTTGCTAAGTTTTCATGAATTTCTAGGTTGATTCTACAATTAAACCATATTTTTAGTTTATAGAACTCACCTCTAATAAATCCCAGTCGAAACGCTCTTCAATTCCCGTCCAAAAGCTCTCAAGGGTGCTCAACAATGGTGAAAATATGACTTAGCTCGCGGATGAAATATTATTAAAACCGTTCTGTCCAGGCCTCTTTTCCTTTATGCAATTGAAACCTTTGCGATCGCCAAAATACAAAACCCCTGCTCCAATTTTTAACCCTCTGCGATCGCGAATATATCCATGCGATCGCAATGCACAAGGTCCTTAACCTATGCGATCGCACACCTACACCTGCGATCGCGTTGAACAATTTCTACTCAATTCCCAGATCAACTTCACACTATGCGATCACAATCCTTCCTCTGTGATCGCATTGAACAACCAAACATCCCCTCAAAATCCTCTTATGCGATCGCAGAGCCCCTCCTACGATCATAGAGAACAAAAGTCTGCAAACACTGAACCTGCAATTTCTGCAACATCCTAAGTCCCAAAAACCTTCCGTTGGCCATCTGAAATCACCCCGAGGCCCCTGGGACCTCAACCAAAAGCATCAACACATCCTAAAACATCATTCAAACTTGCCCCAACCATCAAAACACCTCAAACAACACCAAAACTGCCAAATTACATCGGATTCAAGCCTATGTTCTTCTAAAACTTCCGAAACACGTATTTGATAAAAAACCCAACCAAAACACCCCCGAATGACCTAAAATTTTGCACACACATCCCAAATCACCTAACGGATCTACGACAACTCTTGGAATTTGATTCCGACCCTTGGATCAAAATCTCACCTATCAACCGGAAATCGCCAAAATACTAAATTCGCCAATTCAAGCCTAATTCTACACCGGACCTCCAAAACTACTTCTGATCACACTCCTAAGTCACAAATCATCCCCCGAAGCTAACTGAACCACCGGAAATCACATCCGAGCCCTCTAACTCTTAAGTCAACATCCGGTTGACTTTTCCATACTAAGTCTTCCTTAAAAAGACTAAGTGTCTCATTTCTTGCCAAAACTTCTCCAAACCAACTCGATTACACAAGACACGGATAACGAAGCATAAAGAAGCACAAAAAATGGGGGAAAAGAAGCGGTAACCCATGATACAACGAGTCGGGTCGTCACCACAAATGTGTTAGGGTTAAGCATTTTACATATATGAATCACACGTTATATGACATGCTCCTAACATTATCACCATTTATAACATGCCTTTTGAAGGCTTTATGTTTCATTCAGGCTTATCAGATTCCTTCTTATTGATGCTTTTATTTACTTCTCTCTCTCTTTTTCCATTTTTCTTTTCACTCGCCTCATTTTGATACCTCATTTTAGAGTCGTTAAAGAATATTTCGATCGAACTTTTTGAGACTTGCCTACGTATCATGTCACTGCATGAATCAGATCATCACGCAGTTTAGTAAACGACCATTTGTTTTTTTTTACTTATTTACAAAAACAAAAAACTTTTATGTTCATTTTTGAATTTTTCTAAAATAAATCTTTTTCATTGATTTTCAAATTTTTCCTTTTTTTGTTTTTGTTTTATTCTGATACAAGATTAAAAAACAAAAATTTACATTAAATCACTTAAACAAAGACCAGACTTGACTCAGATGTACTTATAGCATAAAAGACAAAACAACAAGACTCAAACACCAAAAAGACTCTTACAGACTCGATGACAACAAAAGAACAATCAAAGTTGGCGGCAAATTAAAATAAGACTCTGATATCTGCAGTAGAATCCACCAGCATCACTATAGTCAAGGTGTTTATTCCTTCGGTTGACCCCCAACATCACGATATATCCTCTTTAAGTCTGCAGATATATGACGGGCGATGTTCAATGATACTTCTACAAACCACTTAGGCATCATTCCCTAACAACTCCTACATGCTCAGGAGGTATATGTGGCTACCTCGAGGATTTTTACCTTAATGTGATCCTGAGCCAAATGAAATTCTTGATTTCGCTGACCATAGGTTTCGTCTAGATCCAACGCATCATGCTCATGCTTCAAGGCCATATTGACTCCTCCTCTAACCGATCAATCACTTTTATGTAGTGGTCTCTTTCTATTTCAAACTCTGTGATCTGGCGCTCCTTACTTGACTCAACTCCCTCTAACGGATCAATTAGACCTTGGATTAATGGAGCGAAACCTCTACGCTCATGATCACGTATCACCTTGAATTGTACTTCTGTTCCTTCTTGTTGTTAAATGGTTATGAATTTGTTTTTCTGCCTAATATGGGCCTTGAGTGGTTGCTTCTCTCATTTACACTAAGCTTTCTCTTGCTCGAAAGCATTGTACTGCATATCCTTGTCCACTTTAATGGTGCTGAGCTCTTTTTGTAGTGCTCTAAAGGTTGATTCATAATCCTTTTTCATTTATTCTATAGCCATCCCAACTCTATTCCGAATCTCTGCCTCCTGATCAAATTCATTCCTTATGGATATTTCTGTCCACTGCTATGGTATCGCCTAATTATGAAACCACTCAAGATACGAGAGGCTCCCCTGTAAGGCCCCATAAAATTTTCCCTAAAAACTTGGATTATGTGATGTCGAAGTAGGTCGTTGAGGTTAATAGAAGGTTCGGACTTTTTGGATTGAACAGTACGCTGGGGAGTTGAAGGAAATATTTTTGTAGAAGTAGATATTTCTGCGGTCACATAATCACTCTGTGGGCCGCAGAATGCCATAGAGTGAAGCAGTCTTTTTGGCCAATATTGAGGCAGTTTTACAGTCAATTATGCGACCTCATAAGCATTTCGCGGGCCGCACTTTGATTGCATAATCGTCCTTCGACTTTTGTAGAGGGAGCTTCTACGGTTATGCGATCACAAAACTGGTCTGTAGGCCATATAACGGCCGCAGAGTGAAGTAGACCAGCCCAGTTTGAGGGCCACTTTTCACGGTCATTTTGCGGAACGCATAATCGCTATGAGATCGCATATGGGACCGAAAAACCTATTCCAGAGCTTCCTTTTTGCTGTTTTGAAACCCGACCCAACTTGGTTAAAATATATTTAAGGGGACATTTTGAGCTAATTTTCTGATATCTTTAGAGAGAGAAAGAGAGTATTAGAGGGGAAAAGTGATCTTCATCAAATTTTCTCTTCAATTCTTGCTTAAATCCTTGAAAATTATCAATATAGGCACTTAGTTCTTCTTCCTAAGAGGTAAGAATCTATCACCCAAACTCTTAATTTCAAAATATAACTAGAATGGGACAGTAGTAAGGTGATTCATCGGGATGGGAGTGATTACCTTGCATGCATGTGTTCCAAAGGTATGTGTGGAGGTTGTGAGTTAAAGACAGAAAATAATGGTCTATGGGTTGGTAGAGTCTTTCATAAAAAAAAGGCCATGAAACCTTAATACACACAAAGTGTTTGATAGAATTTTTAAGTGATCTAGAGTTATGATCGTTTTCCTAATTTTGGGTTCAATTTTGCTATATTATTAAAATAGATTGTAGTTGCTAATATTCTGGAACATCTTAAAGTTTAAGGGACCTCAATCGAGGTATGTATGGCTAAACTCCCTTCTTTTTAGAATCGAAACCCCAGTGTTCGTGTAGTTGGTATGAGTCCCCAAATTTATCATACTAGAATGGACTATCCCTAATGTATTGGGTTGAATGATATATATATTCAATATTTGTTCTAATTGATTATCATGTCTTCTTTCCCTTTTGAGTATGTGTTTAAAAATATGGAATATGTGTCAAGAAAGGTTAAGTTTCATGTCAAAAATCGAATAAAGGTTATTATGCCAATTTGTATGAAAAAGCTCTATGTGCTTAGGATCTTCCAAGTTTTTTCCTTATGTGTACAAATATCTTACATGATAGGCCTTATTGTTGCTGATGATGATATTATTTGATTTGTGTAAAAAGGGAAACTTGAAGTGTGAAATACGACCAAGTGCCAAAAATTAACTTAATAATTAAGGTCACTCGTGCTAATGTATTGACAGATGGGAAATAAATATGAAGTGAGATAATTGATTGAAAGGTTGATGTCTCAAGTGAGATGGCCTAGCCGATCGGGCTGTGATCGAATGCCGCACATATAGTGGTAACTGTGCTAGAATGATTGATTGAAACTATGGATATGATTGATGTCTCAAATGAGATGACTTAGATAATCGAGTCGAGATCGGACTCCGTGTAAGGACACGGTGGCATTGTAAATTGTGGCATATGGCACTAAATATTACCCAACCTAATAATATGGAAATTGACTTGAGAACTTATGTGATCCTTACTTGATGATTTAGTATTGTTTAAAGCTCTTATTGAACTCATGACTGTTTTCCCCTTGTATTCTTGTTTATTCTATTGAGATGATGTTTTAGCTTTACATACTAGTACTATTCGACAGTATCAATATCCTTTTTTTCCGGAGTGCTACATCTTTAAATAGATGCAGGTGGTTCCATAGCAAACAGTGTTGATCGCAGCTAGTGGTGCATCCTTTTCCTAGTAGACTCGGTGAGCCCCATTTCATCTCGGGGTCATGTATTATATCTTTTGTTCATATTTTTATCACGTTTTGAGGTATAGCCGGGGCCCTATTGTCGGAATTATCATAACTATCTTTTATATTTTTAGAGGCTCCGTGGACGTTATGTGGGTTGTGTATGGATGCTGGAAAGGTCAGTCGGATTATGTTGTATTTTGGACTCTTGTTCCACTAAATCGTAAAGTGTATGTATTTTGGGAACATAACAATGATGTAGAAAAATAAAATGAATTAGTAATGTTTATATATATGATCCTTCTATTGTTTAACTACTGGAAACGCATATTCTCTTGGTCATAAGCTTGGGTAGAAAGTGTCTAACAAGCTTGCTCGACCGGGTCCACTAAGTTGAGCATCGGTCTCGCTCCCCGGGGCCGGGGCATGACATCACCTCTCCACATTCATGATCGGCTACCATCTCGTCCAAGTTAGAAAACTTACTACCGAACCAAACCTTTTGTGCATATGAATCCCTTAGAAGTTCCTCTCCCTTGAATTACCACACAAACAAATGCTTATCCTCAACCCGGAGCCTCTTCCGCTCTCTCCCTAGCTAGCGCATGACACGTAGGGTTGTGTAGGATTGGAAACCTCTGAAACTCATGATTATAAAGAACGGGATATACATCCACATTTGAATGACCCTAGCGAAAGGGAACCAATAATATTTTTCAGTGATTCTATCAACAGTCAATGAACCATTTAATGTCCGCTAGGCCCTCACCCCTTTTAGAAGATTATAACTCGCGGCCATGTCTGGGAGACACCCAATGTAGTTAAGACAATTATCACTAAAATTTACTACTATTGGATGATGATAAAGGTGCTCTATGAACCACATCTTCAACAAAATATTGCATCCCTCGAAGTAATCTTCGCCCTCCTGGCAGGAGGTCAAAGCTCGAAAAATATCTCCAAGAATCATGAGAAGAATAGTATGATCCTCGCTACTTTGCAAAAATGAGACAACCGCAACTAATCGAATTCTGATGTGCCCACCACATTCTAGAAAGACCATGATTCCCAGAAATGATATCATAAAAGCAAAGATTCTCGACTCCCTCCAGTTGTCGTAACTCAATTGGTTGACGAATTCTGAGCCGGAGAAGTTCTCAAATCCTTTCACATCCCAAAATATGTCATATAAATATTTCAATGGAACCCAACCTTCGTTCAAGCAACCCATTGGAATTCGATGGAGGCATAACTTCTTCAAGAAATTGTTCACGCCAACTTTTTCGGAGCCGCAGGCTTTTTCCCACGAACGTTTCTCCCCAATCCTATAAACCCCCTAATTCTTCCAATGTAGGCCTCATTTCACATCTTTGAATTTGAAGATATTGTTTACAGGATCCTAAAACCCACCAAGGCCTCGATTAAATCTCTATTGGGCTTAACTCCTATGATGTTTGTGAGAAATATGAGGTGCTTAAAAATTTAATTCTGTTCCTACGTGGCGAAACTAGACCACCAATTACTGAGACTACTCGAGGTATTATCTCCGATCAAGAGCATAGGAGGTGTCTCGCCCCTTACCCTTTTCTGACTATTTCTTTATTGAAAATTTATGGTGAACCTGAGAATAAGAATAAGGGGTCAGGACTTACCTAAACTATATGCAACTTATATTTTTATAAATTCCAATTTAGGACTCAATCTATTTTTTGAAATTACTAGACGCGAAAGGTGATATGATAAAAAGTAGGAAGAGTGGCCATTATTATAAAAACAACACTTTGGTACTCCCGATAGAGATTTTAAAAGGTCGTCTCGGAAAATACAGCCAAACATAGGGACAAAATGATAAAAGGTAGACAAAATAAATAAAATGACTATTTTTACGAAAACAACCTTTCATTACTCTCGAGAGAGGTCGAAAGGCTATTTCGACGAATACGATCAGACAAAACTAGAAATGATGGCTATTTTTACGAAATCAGCCTTCGGGTACCTCCGTAGATGATTTAAGGATGTCTTTGGCAAATTAGTCGTACAGAAGGGAAAATGGTAAAAAGCAAATAAAAATGGACAAAGTAGTCATTCTTACAAAAATGACACTTCAACACCTCCAAGGAAGAATTTAAGGTTGTCTCGGCAAAAATGGCCGGCGACAAAGGCAACACAGTAAAAAAAAAGAGATGAAATTATCCCTTTTGTACAAAAATGACCTTTTAGAAATTCTGTGAAAGATTTAAGGCTGTCTCGGCAAAAATGGCCGGTCAAAAGGGTAAAATGGCAAAAAGCAAAAAACAATTGGACAGAGTAGCCATTTTTACAAAAACGACCCCTTAGTACTTTCGAGAAAGATTTTAAGGGTGTCTTGGCCAAAAGACCAGATATAAGGGGAAAACGGTAGAAAGTGACCAATATAGCTATATTTAATTATTCTTTCTCTTTTTTTTGTTTTTTGTGTTTGAAACTTTTTATGCACGTGCGTAAATTTTATGCTTCTTTTCAAAAAAAATACGAGCCGAACCCGATGGACGTTACCTACGTATCTCATTGGGTATTAAGAATCAGACCTGCGTAGTTCAATAAAACCAACTATGTTTTCTCTTTTTGATTTTTATGAAAATTAATCCTTAAAAACCATACCACTAGACCACATTATCCCTTTTTTTTTTAAATAACGACATTTGTATAAAAATGGGAAGATTTGATCTCTTGTTCATTCAACTGATTTATCTTAAAGCCAGTCAATATGCAAGCTTCCCAAATAATATAACAGGTAGAACATAACATGAACATAATAGTCTCAACAAGATATCTTAAAACAGAACCTGACCCTTGTGGCAAGTGCTGCTAAGTCAAATGCACATGATAAAAATAAAGTGAACCTACTAGGGATATTCGGCATGAGGTTTGTTCTTCTAGGTTTAAATTCTAGTGGAGAAGGTATCTAGACTGGCTTACTCGAGCAGACAACTCGAGCCGAGGAGGGTCAACGTACCAATAACATTGCTTTCCAGCTTAGCTGGTGGTGCTCCTCGCCTAAAATATGTGTTACTAAAATTCTTCATCGGGTGGTAAGCATATCGGCTATCTCACATAAAGCGGGCTATGTCAAGTAAATGCCCAATTTTAATTTCAAGAAGACACAGAGGGATCCGTCACCAGAAAATTTATATGAACACTTCAACAATATCAAAGCGGTAAAAGCGAACAAGCACATTAGGGCCAAAAAATCACAATATATACAAAATTAATAAAACCAAATAAAAGTCAACATGTACAAGCTCAAATTCTGGTTACGTCCCTAGCAGAGTCGCCAGAGCTGTCAGACCCCTTTTTACCCAAAAAAAAAATAAAAAAAATTTATATATATATATATATATATATATATATAAGAAATTCTGTTAAAGTGTTCCTACTATTTGCCTAGCATATATATATATATATATATGTTACGGATTGTGTGTTAAAGAGTTTTTCCAATTAAAATGACATACTTGAGTATGGATTATTTTATTTACAGAGTCACCACTTGGAATTGATTTTTTGGTGTTCCAAGTCACCTTTTATTTGAATCCCTAGTCATAGGAATGTTTGACTTTATTATTCTTTGGTCTGCAGAAACAAAGTTCGGGTAAGGAATTCTGTTGATTGGGGAGAAGGTTTAAGGCATTCCCCGAGTTTCCTGGTTCTAGCACGGTCTCTTTTATTGACTAAAAATGACTTGAATTAATTTGGACAAACTGTGTTTTATTGATTCCATATTTTCCCTATATCTGCTTTCATTGCTTAACTATTAAAAGATGTTTTGAATAACATAAGATGTCGTAACCACATTACGCAGGTGAATGTGTGATCGAGACGAAATTTATTTATTTTGTCATAATAATGTTTTGCAACCGAATTCGCAGTCATGACAAGGATTATTAGTGTGCTATTACTTTTGGAAAATTAGAACATTTGAGAAAACTAGTTTTGAAGTTTATTAAATGTCATCTATCGCGCGACAAGCGAATCTACGATTTTAGCAAAGGATTAATTAAAAAAATTAACTAAAACTAATGGATATGGTATGAATTAATTTATTAAATGTTACACATCACGCTACGCAAACGATTCCGTGAAGTTAAAGTGTTCCTACTATTTGCCTAGCATTTAAATTAATTAATAGGTGACTAAGTTGTAAAGTTATTTTAATAAAAGAAAATTTTAATTTTTATAGAGATTATTTGACTAAAAATAAAAATATAAAAGTTGGGCCAACTTATCAATCTAAAAGAAAAGATGTTTTGTTATTAGCTGAAAGTGGACCTGCTACTTTCTAAAAGAAGATATGGGCCTCAGTTTATCAATTGGCATTGGGCCAACTGTTATTTTAAAGAAAATGGAACAACCTAAAACCTTTATTGACATTGGACCTACTGAAATTATTTAAGGAATTTTTACACCCTATAGAAAACCTTAGTACCCTATTTATCAATAATAAATACCATTTTAAAATATTACATCCTATAAATACATTTTATCCTTTATAGCAAAAAATTTAAATATAGTTACATCCTACAATTAAGGCACCATATATGCTAACTATTATTTTTCTCTCTCCCTTTTTGTATTTTCTCTCACATAATTACAGCGTATCTACAAACCCCAATACAATCTCTCTCTGTTTGCATACAACCAGACTCTCTTCTCCCACAAACCCTAGTTTCTTACCCAAATTTGATTTAAAAATGCAGGAAGATGATTGTGTGTACACAGCTTACGTTCGAACTGGATCAATTATAAAGGCTGGAACTGACTCAAACATTAGTTTGACTCTCTACGATGCCGATGACTATGGAATTAGAATGCACACGAGCACCGTTCGATTTGAGGAGTGTTCATGTCGAAGACTCAGTTGTATTCAACTGTATTTAGTATTAGTTAGTTGTATTTAAATGTATTATCAATATGTATTCAGTTGTATTTTGGTGTATTAAATTTACAAAAAGTGCTACTGACATGTATTCTTTTAAAAAATGCAGTTGTATTTTTTTGGTTCTTCCTTCTTCTCACGTTTTCTTATTCAATTCTTTGACCAGAATAGAGATTAGTTTTTAATATTTTAGTTCTTTGAGTTAAATTAGGAGACTATCATGTGATTTGATTTCCTTCCGTTTTTAACAAATATACGTTCCCTTAAATTGTGCAAAGTTAGCTGGAGTTCCCATTTTTTTCGCCTCTTTTTTTTCTTGTATTAAAAAATACAACACCTTAAATACATGAAATACATTGTATAAAAACATAAAAGGTATCTATAAAACGTAATATAACAAAAGATATCTATAAATGGTTAATTAAGACTAAAAGATGGTGCTTTATGAAAAAATCTCATTATTTAAAGAAAAATGTGCCTGCTAGCATGTTTATCACAAAATGGCCTAGCAGAAAATAGCGAGAAATTTAAATATAGCCAGATTTACCACTGGTCGTTAAAAAATAGCCAAGTTTCAAAAGTCATCGAAATTTAGCCACTTTAAATCTTAGCGAAAACACTGTTCAAAATCCGAAAAAATACGCTCGCAAATTTTACGGGAGTTCCAGCAAGTATAATTGTCCAGTATAATATACTGGAGTTTGGAGCACTGGTGCTCCAGTCTCCCGCAAATTTTACAGGAGTTAGCAAAGTATACCGGTCCAGCATAATATGCTAGAGTTCGTACACAAATGCACCAGAACTCCCGTATATTATACTGGACCGGTCCCTGTTGCAGCAAAATAGTAGCTATTTTTCATTGACTTGGTAAACGCTGGTTATTTTTCATTGACCAGTATGAAAACTGGCTATACCATAATATTTTAACCAGAAAATATATACAAAAATGGGCCAGCAAAATTCTTGTGCTCATGGGTCTGGCGAATTTGATTTCATTCGGCTCAAATAATTTGTAGTTTCAGTTTACTAATACAGCCAACAAGTCTAGTTATGCACAAATTTATGTAGCCTTTTTACTCAAATCCAACTTCTCTTTATTAATTTCAAATATCTACTCTATTAAGTATTATCACATCATCTAATGCTAACTTAAACAAGAACTAAATGATTAAACTTACGCATTTCTAATAGTCAATTTCACTATTTTTTCTCCATTAACCTAAACTCTCACCAGCACACTCATCATATGTTATTCCACAATTTCAATCAACTCCACCACGAAAAGAATATTATTCAGTTACATTTCTAACGCTAAAAGGCCAGCTTAAGGTTATAAAAGTAAAAAATGAGTAAAGGCAAAAGAAACCAAAATAGTTCTTACATATGCACATGCAGATATTCCTACAACAAAATATTTCTTCTTCTTGACTAAAAGACTTAGCAGAATGCAGTTTTAGTCACATATATAAAGAAGGACTGATAATTTAGCTAATTTCTAACACATTTACATGCTGATAACATTAATATAAATTCATCTTGAAATGAAATCAGATCTAACATATTTCATCAGTCAAGACGGGATCAAATCCTTCTTGTTATCATCAAGAATATGCAATATGAGAATTTGAAAGTTACCTGAATTGTAAAATAATTAAATAAAGTAGCGCAACAACAGAAATTCATCAGACAGTAGAAACAGCAGCAATTTAAGTGTTTAGACTATCCAGAAACTCAACAAGGATGCTTGAAACTAGTAGCTATCAACTTCATTGGCGAATCTACATGGAACTATATGGGTGCTTAAGCACCCATTGTTTTTGTCTATGATTAGTAGATTTATATAGCAATTATCAAAATTTTAAGATAAGTATCGGGTGAGCACCCATCAGTAAATTCATTTTTCCTCTACTTTTAGAATTTTAATCGACGAGCACCCATAACTTTGAAATCCTGGATCCGCCACTGATCAACTTCACAAATTGCCTAAGAGATCTTTATATTTTTCTTAAAGGTTTTGCACTCTAAAAGACACTCACAATGCTCAGAATTTTCAGCTCACTCTTTGATGTTCAGCTGCCCTCTTTTTACACACAAAGTTGTATTAGTGTGTAAAAATATCTAGCAAATGTATGATAGAGTGTGTGTGTGAAAAGTGATGAAAAGGTAGCCCTTAAGTAGGCAAAGAAAGCCATTTTTGACAGATTTTGGTTCACTAAAAGTCTATCAAAAAATATCTGACTTTGTATGCTAAACATTGTTCAATGATTATCCAAAAGGTGAAAGAACAGACTGAAAATCTGTTGTGGCAGAAGTATGGAGAAAAAATATATTTTCAATCACCCTGCTAGTAAAAAGTAGTTTACTAGTATCCTGATTCATGATCAAACCCATCTAAACTTCAAATTTTAACTAAATCAGTATCAAACCTAGTTTGAAACCAAACAACAGAGAAGTAACTAGAACTTGATTATTAATTAACAAAAGAAACACCATGCTAAGTAGTAACTAGACTAAATGTATTTTAACTAATAATTAACCAAGAGAACTTATAACCTAATGATTGAAATCAACAAAATGATGCATTGATCAATGAAGACACTAATGAAATTCACTACCTTAAAAAATGAAATAAAAAAGACCAAACATGAAAATTGAGACTCAACAACTAATGCATATTAACAGTGTGGTGATTAACAAAATTGATCGACTAAACCAAAAACTTAATGATTAACTAAACGACTAACTAATATATGATTCGAAAGTATTAAGCAACGACTAACATTGGTGATTGTCAATGAAAATAATATGAATCACTGATCATGGATTAACAACAACGATTCAGACAAATACATAAATCAAACAAATAGATTTTAACAATTAAAACAACACTGGACAGTTGATCACTAAATAACAACAAAATTAGAATTATGATCACACATGAAAAAAAATGAACAGAAAGATAATTTGGACCATAACTACAAACTAAGCACAATTACCAAATTAAATTAGGGACATGTAATAAAATTACGGTATACCAGCAATTCGAACACCCGAGAGAGTGGTATGACTCGATGTGATGGCAATGTGCGACTCGAACGGGCATCCATTATTGATTTTCATCGAAACCATAAACTCTGGTAAATCGAAGAGTGATTTCGGTGAAATTCACAATAAACCTCGCTTGAGGCCAGTGTGAGGAGAGAAATTGAAGGCAGAGGTAGTGGCAATAAGGCGACAGTAAGGCAGTGAGGATGGTTAGATGGTGGTGCAAAGTTTTGGGATAAATCTATAGGGAAGGTATAGATCTCCTTGAGATCTACACGTTTATGTAGGTTTTGTGGGGTTTAGAAGATTAGATCTCCCCGAATTTAAGGTGGCGACAACTAGGGTTTTTAGGTTTAGGGGTAGATTTGGTGAGATTGAGGGTGACTTCGGGGATTTGGGGTTTGGATATGGGTAGAGGATGAAGAAAGGAAAAATTCGTGTAATTTAGGGGTGTTTGGAGGTTGACTGCCGCCGTTGGGCGATTCCCAGTGGCGAACGACTGAGAAAGGAGAGATTAAAGAGAGAGGAAGAAAGAAAATAATTGAGGAAAAAATGGGGCAAATTTTTGGTCTCTCTAAGTCTTAAAACCTAGAAGAGAAATCAAATGATGGTCGTTTGATGAGGAAGACATGAAGGGTTGAGATTTGATCTTGCTTAATTTATCAAAACAACACCGTTTTGGGCATTTCCTAGATCACATGGCCTGGACCGGATCCTGGCTCGAATTTGTGGGCTAGTTTTTACCCCATTCGGCTAAATAAAGCATCAAACCAACCCCTTAACCCCTTATCAAACTATTTAACTATAATCTAATTCAAAACTTATAAATACACACATAATAATTATTTAAAATATAATTGTCACGACCCAAACCCGGATCCGGTCGTGATGGCGCCTCTCGTGGGGACAAGGCCAGCCAACTAAACTCAATTCGTCTTTTCAAAAAAAATAGTTAAACATAAATAAACAACTTAAATATGACTTAAAATATTAATTAATGGAAATACAACCCAACACAGCCCTAATCGGGGTGTCACAAGTCACGAGCATCTATCAGAATGTAAATCCACTACAAGCTCTAAAGTATACAAAACCAGAATAATGAACAAAAGAGAGGAAAATAGTGTTGCGAACGTCCGCAGTCACCTCCTTAACTCATATAACTCCGCTTCTGATCGACCAAAACCCACTACCGGGTGAATAGATACCTGCATCTGCACACGGGGTGCAGGGAGTAAAGTGAGTACTCCAACTCAGTGAGTTAGAAAGGTAAATAATAACTGAGTGGTAAGAAATTATGTATGACAAATCATCATGCTATATAGAAGCAGTGTAAACCCTTTTTAGAAAACAGTGAAGCTATGAAATCTTTAGAAAAATATTTTAACTCAGTTTAAGCCTCTTTTGAAATGTCCTTTTTCAGCAGTTACGCAAACGAATGCAAAACAAATAGTGCAGATAAGCACAGAATTTCCGTCCCGCGGGCACAACACTCAGTTATCAAGGAATGCCAGAGTATCAGGTCTATATTGCAAGAAGTAGCACAAAATAACAGATAATAGCAGACAAATAAGATAATGCAAACACATCAAACAGTACCGATATAGCTGTGGCATGCAGCCCGCTCCACATATCGTTGTGGCATGTAGCTCAATCCATTTATCGTCGACGGCGCTCACTGGGGGTGTGCAAACTTCCGGGGGTCCCTTACGGCCCAAGCGCAATATCAAGGCATCTTGTGGCATCAAGTATAGGCCATCGGCCTCATATCAGTATCAGTATAACACTGCTACGGCGTGCAACCCGATCCAAAAGTATCCTCACGCACAAGCCCTTGGCCTTACTCAATCAAAAATCACATAATCCCCTCGGGTAATAGTAAAACATGCTGCTCAACCCGCAAATAGTATAGGAAAGATCATTTCAAGTGTCAAAGCAAAATAAACTTGGCTGAATTTTGAAAACGGTAGAAAATACATGACTGAGTTCAAATATAGAATCGAAGCAGTGAGGAAATATCAATAACCATCCCCGAAGGGGTTCAAATAATTGGCACGAAGCCCAAATATGGCAATCAGCCCAACTTATGATGATAAAAAGTAAATTTCAATCAAATACACAGTAAATCATCAATCGGGACTGATTAAGTCACAATCCCCAATGGTACTTTATCCCACGCTTGCTATCCGGCGTGCAAGTCACCTCAATATAGCACTATAATGTGCAAATCCGGGGTTTCAAACCCTCAAAATATTATTTACAATCATTACTCACCTCGAACCAGCGATATCTCTAGCTCGCTATGCCCTTACCTCTCAAATCGGCCTCCTTGCATGTCGAATCTGACCAAAACCACAACGAATACGTCACAACATATCCAAGGAACAATATCCAATAGAAAACAATCGAAAAATATTAGAAATCCTGAAATTGGCAAAACCCGAGCCCCGGGCCCACTTCTCGAAACTCAAAAATTCTTATATCAATGGGTTCCTTATCGCTCCACGAGTCTATGCATATAAAGAACACCAAAATTGGAGTCCAAATGACCTCTTAAATCCCAAATTATAAGTTTCAAAATTCCAAGCCCTAATTCTTCCATTTTAGGTTTAATTTCCATGAATTTCTAGGTTAATTTCACATAATAATCGTGTTTTTGGTTCATAGGACTTACCTCCAATCACTTCTCTTCGAATCCCTTTTCAATTCCTCCCAAAAAGCTCTCACAATGCTCAACAATAGTGGAAAATGACTTAACTTCGTGGTACAAAATATTTTAAAACCCTTTTGTCCAGGTCCGTTTTTTTCTCTATGCGATCGCAGCCCCACGCTTGCGATCGCAATGCATAAAAATTTCAGCTCCAAATTAACACTATGCGATCGCATACAGACCCCTGCGATCGCACTTCATCAAATCCTGACCCTATGCGATCGCAAACTTAAACCCGCGTTTGCGTTGAACAAATTTTCATTCAAGCCCCTAGTTCCACTTAACACTATGCGATCGCAACCCTTACTATGCGATCGCATTGAATAACCAAACACTCCCTCAAAATCCTTCTGTGCGATCACAATACACTCTCTACGATTGCATAGAGCAAAATGCTCTGCAACAGCTGATGCCTTTTTCTGCAACTTTTCATAGTTAAAAATTCCCCATTAGCCATCCGAAATCACCCAAGGCCCCCGGGACCTCAATCACAAGCACCAACACATTCTAAAACATCACCCAAACCTATTTCAATCCTTGATCACGCCCAACTATGCCTTATAAAAAGGACAATGCGGTCGTTGCAAATATAATCCGGTTTACAAGTCCGGAGTCGAATCCCACAG
>MU692499.1:74892-110790 GCA_026770625.1 Nicotiana glauca
TATCTATATATATATATATATATATATATATATATATATATATATATATATATATATATATATATATTATTATTATTATTATTATAAAAGCACGAATATTATAGGTTAAATGTTGAACGATAAAAATATTCTTAAAACATTGATCGACTTTTATAACCTTAATTATTTGTATAATATACGAATATAATTATAAATTACTTGAGGCTAATTTTTCTTTCCATTTAAACTACGCATACATTAATGCTACATAGCTACTTTGGGTCACATTCTTTTTCTTTACTGCGGCATCCTTCTTCTATCCTACTATTTGTTGGACGTTGGCCGATTTGGTTTCTACTTAGCTCAACTTTTTTTTTGGTAGCCCTTTCCTTTTATTACAACATTATTTTTCCTTATTTAATCTTCTCCCATAAAATTTAGCTTACTCACCGCCAACCTTTT
Organism: Nicotiana glauca; assembly: GCA_026770625.1. NCBI lineage: Eukaryota > Viridiplantae > Streptophyta > Magnoliopsida > Solanales > Solanaceae > Nicotiana > Nicotiana glauca. Next base: position 75,334 of record MU692499.1, read on the forward strand.
TTTTGGTAGCCTTTTTCCTTTTTGAAAACAAAATTTTTTCTTGTTTAATCTTCTCCCAACTTTTTTTTTGGTAGCCCTTTCCTTTTATTACAACATTATTTTTCCTTATTTAATCTTCTCCCATAAAATTTAGTTTACTCACCGCCAACCTTTTTTTTTTGGTAGCCTTTTTCCTCTTTGACAAAAATATTTTTTCTTATTTAATCTTCTCCCATAGACAGCTTAATTTCATAATCCATGTAGGAAAATAATAAGCCAGTTATTCCTCTAAAAGATGACATTGTTCCACATTGTTCATTATTCTCTAAAGATTTTGGTGTAAAACGAAGCAATTTTCTCCAAAGGTATTATTAGTTCTCTCTATTGTTCTTGTTTTTCGTAATTGAGTAATGCTTTAGGGCCATGTATATGAATTAGAGAGAAAAATAATGACATCTTAACTTTTATTGTAATTATTTTTTTCGACGTAGTTTTTGGTTTTAGATATCAAAGTGTTATGTTTAAATTATATATCTTTAGATATTAATGATCTATGTTATTTCAACTAATGTTAGTATAACAATGCTAATTTTAAGCTATTCATAATATTTTGCAGCTTTTACTTATTTATTGCAGGTATTTCAAGCAGTGTAATAGAATCGAATTTAAAAAAATAATGTGTCCCAATAAATAATCTTAAACTTTATGATGTTGAATGTGTAATTAAGGTATTATTTATTCGAAGAGGACCAATAGTAAAATATAAGAACGACAAAGCAAAGAGTTTGTGCTGGCATTTAACATTTGTTGATGAAGAGATAGGCTTCTTTTGTATATTTATTTTGATATAATTTATTACTTATTTTTTTTATTTTTAATTAATCAAAAATTATTTTTATATTAATTATAGGGGACAAAGATCCATGCGGTACTATTCAATAAAAATGTTGAAGATTGGAAAATTTTATTTCAACTGAACAGAAGCTATTACATTATAAATGGTTGCGTGAAAGCTACTAATTCTACATATTTATCTGTGCACAATGATTGGAAATATCTTTTAGTAGTTATACTACAGTTACGGAATGCACCAACCACTTTTCAACCACAAAAATTTTGAATAATTTTCTATATCACTAATTTTTAAAGTAAATTTTGCGTTCAGAGGCCTTAAAAATCTCTTTCTGTCTCACCTCAATTTGTGTGCGCAGTCTGGACGCGTAGCCGAAAACCCAATATGTGAAAATCTGTGAAAAATAGTGAATTTTAATTATAATATAAACTAAGTTGACTTCAGTCAATATTTTGGGTAAACGGACCCAGACCCATAATTTGACAGTCCCGGAGGATCCGTAGGGAAATATGGGTCTTGGGCGTATCTCCAGAATCGAATTCCGAGGTCCCAAGCCCGAGAAATAAATTTTTAAAGAAAATTATTTTCTGGATTTTTTATGAGTTTTTGAAAATAAAATGTGTTTAAAACTTGATGGTATCGGGCCCGTATTTTGGTTCCGGCACCCGGTACAGGTCTTATATATGATTTAAAATAAGTCTGTAAAATTTGGTAAGAAACGGACTTGAAACGACGTGAATCGGATCGTTTTTGAGAAAATTGGCAAATTTGAAGTTCTTAAGAAATTTTATGATTTTGATGCTAATTTCATAATTGTTGATGTTATTTTAGTGATTTGAATGCACGAGCGAGTCTGTATGATGTTTTTAGGTTGGTGTGCATGTTTGGTTGAGAGCCCCGAGGGTTTGGGTGAGTTTTGGATAGGTCACAGGGTGGATTTTGGACTTGAGAAATTGCAGACTTTAGCTGTTTCATTGCAGGCCTGGCTCACAATTGTGAGTTCGCAAATGCGAGGACTGAGTCGTAAATGCAAAACAACCCAAGTGTCATGACCCTAACCCCAAACCCGGTCATGATGGCACCTCTTGTGAATACAAGGCCAGCCAAATGAACCAAATCTCATTTTAAACAATCAAATAACATAATGATAATCTAATCATAGTTTAATAACACAAAAATAGCAGAAATACGATTAAACAAATGCGAAAACTAGCCTGACAGAGTCATAACCGAGGTGTCACAAGTCATGAGCGTCTAAGATAATGAATTCTCAAATGTAACTACAGAGTCTCAATACTAGAATAGAAAGTAAAGACATAGATAGAGAGGAGCTCCAAGCTGCGGACGCCAACAGCTACCTAAAGTCTCCTCGCGGATCCGCCTGAAGCTGGGATGAGTCAGCACTCGAGAGCGGGTTCTGCTACGCCTGAATCTTCACACACGGTACAGGGAGTAATGTGAGTACTCCGACCCAGTGAGTAATAAATTTAAATAATGTTTGAAAGCAAGAAAACACATGAAAACACAAAGCATTCTATACTGAAGCAATAAAATCACTTAAAAACAGTAAATCGATAAAATATCAAGTAAAATCCCCTTTTCAATAAGTAAAACAAGTGATTTGGCAGGTAAATAACAAAATAAAAATCCGTCCCTCGTGTAACAACTCAGAACAGTACCATCCTCTCGGGCTCACTCTCAGAACGATATCATCCCCTCGGGCTCACTCTCCGAACAATATCAGCCCCTCGGGCTCACTCTTAGATCACAATAGGTACCCCGCCTCACTTGGGTGTACAGCCTCCGGGGGGCCCTTATGGCCCAAGCGCAATATCAAGCCATCTCATGGCATCAAATCTCGGCTTTCGGCCTCACATCACTCAAACCATCTCGTGGCGTATATATGTATCTTAGGCCCTCGGCCCCATATCACTCAGGGTATCCTCACATCTGTTCCTTGGCCGTACTCAGTCCGAAAAATCATCACAAGCCCCTCGGGCAATAGTAAAACAGTAGTTCTCAGCCCAAAACATCATTTAAAAATATCATTTAAGTCTCAAAACTGAGTAAAAGTGGCTGAGTTGTAAAATAATGAAAAACAATATGACTGAGTTCAAGTAATAAGTCAATACAATGAGGAAATAGTGATAAAAATCCTCGAAGGGTTCAAATAGTTGGCACGAAGCCCAAGTATGCTAATCAGCCCTAGTCATGATGTTAATAAATAAGTTTCAGTCAAATACGCGGTAAAATCATCAATTGGGACGGACCAAGTCATAATCCCTAATAGCAAATGACCCCACGCTCATCATCGAGCGCGTGTCTCACCTCAATATAGCTCTATGATGTGCAATTCGGGGTTTCAAACCCTCAGAATATCATTTACAATCATTACTCATCTCGAACCGGCTAAATATCCAGCTCACGATGCCTTTGTCCCTCGAATCGGCCTCCACGCGCGTCGAATCTATCCAAAATCAGAACGAATACGTCATAATATGCTAAGGGAACAAAGCCCAAGCAAAAACAATCGAAAAATACCAAAAATTCCAAAATTACCAAAACCCGAGCCTTGGGCCCACTTCTCGAAACTCAGAATTTTTCACATCATTAGATTTCTTATCTCCCCATGAGTTCATACATATCAAAAGTTCTCAAATCCGACCCCAAATGTTCTTTTAAATCCCAAATCAAAAGTCCAATTTCTCAAGCCCTAGTTTCTTCAGTTTTTGGCTTAGTTTTCATGATTTACTAGTTAGAATTCACATAATAATCGAGCATTGAGTTCAAAAATCTTACCTCCAGGCGATTCCCCTTGAATCACTCTTTAATCTCCTCCAAAATCTCTCAAAAATGAGCAGCTATGGGTAAAAATAGACCCACATTCACGAACAAGATGACTTTAAAAACATTCTGCACAGGCCTCATTTCCTTCTATGCGATAGCGGAAAATCCATTGCGATCGCGAAGCACATAATTCCAAATCCCAAAATTCACTCTATGGAAATCCTTTGCGATCGCGAAGCACAAAATTCCAACTCCAAAAATTCACTCTACGCGATTGCAATAAATCGCCTGTGAACACAATACCCAGGCTCCTTACTCTACGCGGTCGCCGACACTCCTCCGCGTTCGCAATGAACAAAACCATCCAGGACCCCCAGGTCCAATTTACTCTATGCGAACGCAGCACTCACTATGCGTTCGCGAAGACCAACCTCCCCAAACTATGCAATCGCATGCCAAACTCCGCAAACGCAAATCACAAATAGACAGCATCCTCAAAACCTCCTATGCGATCGCATGACACCTTACGCAATCGTACAGAACAAAGTTCTGCAACACCTGAGCTGATTTTTCTGCAACTTCCAAACTCCAAAAATGGTCCGATTGACCCCTTGAAACTCACCTGAGGCCCCCCGGACCTCAACCAAAGGTTCGAACACAACCTAGAACGTTATTTAAACTTGTTCCAATCATCAGTACACCTCCAACAACATCAAATTACCCAAAACACATCAGATTCAAGCCTAAGTTTCTAAAATCTTCCAAAATACGTTTTTGATCAAAAACCCAACCAAACCACGTCCGAATGACCTGAAATTTTGCACACATATCCCAAATGACATAATGAAGCTATTCCAACTCTCAAAATTCCATTCCAACCCTCAGATCAAAATCTCACCTACCAACCAGAAATCGCCAAAATATCAACTTCGCCAATTCACGTCTAATTCTACTCCGGACCTCCAAAACCCATTCTGATCACGCTTCTAAGTCACAAATCACCTCCTAAAGCTAACCAAATCATCAGAACTCACATCCGAGCCCTCTAACACATAAGTCAACATCCGGTTGACTTTTCCAACTTAAACCTTCTTAAAAGAGACTAGGTGTCTCATATCTTAGCAAATCCTCTCCGAACACAAACTAATCAACTCGATCACATAAAATACAGATTATGAAGCATAAATAAGCAATAGGGGAAATGGAGCGGTAACTCATGAGATGATTGGCCGGGTCATCACATCCTTCCCAACTTAAACAAATATTCGTCCTCAAACGAGTCAAGAAACATACCTGAAGCCTCAAACAGGTAGGGATATCTGCTCCGCATCTCACGCTCGGTCTCATAGGTAGCCTCATCCACATGCCGACCTCTCCACTGAACCTTCATTGAAGCTACATCTTTTGACCTCAACTTTCATACCTAATGCTCCAAAATGGTTGCTGGCTCTACATCATAAGTCAAATCACCCTCCAACTGAACTATGCTAAAATCCAGAACATAGGACGGGTCTCTAATATATATTTGGAGCATAGAAACATGGAAAATCGGATGCACAATCGACAAGCTGGGTGGCAAGGCAATCTCATAAGCCACCTCCCCAATCCTCCGATGTACCTTAAAAGTCCCAATAAACTGCGGACTCAACTTCCCTTTCTTTCCGAATCTCATAACACCCTTCGTGGGTGAAACCTTCAACAGGACCTTCTCACCAACCATGTAGGGCACATCTCGAACCTTCTTGTTTGCATAACTCTTTTGCCTCGACTGCGCCATATAAAGTCTCTCCTGAATTGCCTTCACTTTATCTAAAGTATCTTGAACCAAATCTGTCCCCAATAGCCTAGCCTCACCGGGCTCGAACCAACCAACTGGAGATCTACACTGCCTCCCGTACAAAGCCTCATATTGAGCCATCTAAATACTTGACTAGTGGTTGTTGTAATAACCAAACTCTGCGAATGGTAGAAACTGATCCCATGACCCTACGAAATCGATAACACAAGCACGTAACATATCCTCCAATATCTTAATAGTGCGCTCGGACTGTCCGTCCGTCTAAGGGTGAAAAGTTGTGCTCAACTACACCTGAGTACCCAACTCTTGCTGAACAGACTTCCAAAACTGGGAAGCAAATTGAGTGCCCCGATCTAAAATGATGGAAACTGGGACACCATACAACCAAACAATCTCCCGAATATATATCTCTGCCAACCGCTCTTAAAAATAGGTAGTACAAATAGGAATAAAGTGCGCGGACTTGGTAAGCCTATCTACAATCACCCAAATAGCATCGAACTTCTTCAAAGTCTGTGGGAGTCTAGTAACAAAATCCATAGTGATCCTCTCCCACTTCCACTCGGTAATAACCATCTGCTGAAGCAAGCCACCCGGTCTCTGGTGCTCATATTTCACCTGTTGATAATTGAGACACCGAGATACCGATTGGCCAAAGCCTGAACATCAACATCAAGAGGTCTCTCCCCAACTGAAATATATCCCAAACTCCCCATATTCACTGCCTTTTGACTCAAAGCATCGACCATCACATTGGCATTTCCCGGATAGTACAATATAGTGATATCATAATCCTTAAGCAACTCCAACCATCTCCGACTGTCAAATTAAGATCATTTTGCTTGAACAAATGTTGAAGACTGCGATGATCATTGAATACCTTACAAGACATGCCATACAAGTAATGCCTCAAAATATTCAATGCATAAGCTATGGCAGCCAACTCCGAATCATGGACGGGGTAGTTCTTCTTATAGGGCTTCAACTGACGAGAAGCATAAGCAATAACTCTACCATTATGTATCAACACACAACCAATCCTTACTCTCTAAGAATCACAATACACCGTATGAACCTGAAGTTGATGGCAAAACCAACACTGGAGTCGTGGTCAAAGCTGTCTTGAGCTTCTGAAAGCTCTCCTCACACTCGTCCGACCATACAAATGGAGCACCGTTCTAAGTCAACTTGGTCAAGAGCGATGCGATAGATGAGAATCCCTGAACGAACCAGTGATAATAGCTTGCCAAACCAAGAAAACTATAAATCTCAGTAGTTGAGGATGGTCTGGGCCAACTCTGCACCGCCTCTATCTTCTTTGGATCAACCTGAATCCCCTCACTAGACACCACGTGTCCTAAGAATGCCACTGACCTGAGCCAAAAATTACACTTGGAGAACTTTGTATAAAGCTTCTCCTCCCCCAATCTTGATAAGTTGGCATTTTACCAACTTATCTTGCCTTTAAACCTATACTTTTGCTATGTTTGAGTGATAAAATCCTACAATTAATGTCAATTACTTCTATTTTATAGGGTGAATGTGATTTAGAAGTAATGGTGAAGAAACCAAGTAAAAACAAGACAAAAAGGAGCTAAAATGGAGAAAATAACTTGCCCAGTGAAATGCTCTTCGCGAACGCGATGAACCAGTAGCCAAACCTACGCGAACGCGTAGGACAAAACGCGAATGCGAAGCTGTACAAGTAATACTACGTGAACACGTAGGATACACGCAAACACGATGCAGGGCACCAGAAACCTTCGCGAACGCGAAGCTAGACTCGCGAACACGATGAAGAAATCAGGCGTGAAAACTAGGCAGTTCTGGAATTTCACATTTTTCCCCCAAATCCATTAATACCCAATTCAGATCATTTGTAAGACATCTTTTGGCTTATTTTCAGTTTATAGAACTAGAGAGAACATTTTTGGAAGCTAGGGTTTTGCACACACACTTGGGTCTTGGAGATTGAAGCTTGGGGTTAAGGTTTTCTTACCCATTTATGTTTATTTCTTCATTTCCTTGCTTTGTATTGAATATTTAAGTGTGTAGTATTTATTTCCAACACTTGAACCTTGTTTATGGAAATATTCATATTTAAAGTGTGGATTAAATACCTTGTTGTGCTTATGTATTGAATGATTTTTATATATTTATGAAGTGAGTTATTGTTACTTTAATTATTCTTGTTCTTTAATGTTTCCAAAGGGATTAGCTAACCCTAGGACTCGCCCATTAACTCCGAATTGATTTTGGAAAAAATAGTTTGGGGTTGGGAAAGATTAATTAACAAGAACTTGCGGCGTTAACCCTCATTTTATAGATTCTACCTAGGGATAGGATTGAACTACTTGTAGCCTTCCGGGTGTGCTTAATCTTCTAATTGTGATTAGGGATAATTCAATTAGGAAGTCTTGTTAGTTTTCGGAAGAAGCTAATTAAGAATTATTATCCGTGGCTAATTAACATAAACTCGCTCATATTTGTAAAATCATGAAATACATTGGATCGTTACTTGAGTGTAATTCCCGATGCATTCATACTTGTAGCCATTGATCATTTTACTTGCTTTCTAGGTTAGTTTACATTTCCGCAATTAGATATAAAAACATTTTCCAACCAAAATTCTTAGTGTTTGGCATTGCGCAACTAGCGATAATTTTCTTACATGCCTAATCGCCTACACATTGTTCTCTGTGGGATTCGACCCCGACTCATAGTTGGGTAAATTATATTGCTGCGACCGTGTCTATTGCTTTTTAGTAGTGGATTTGGACGTCACCAAAATTGGCGCCGTTGCCGGGGAACAATTTGGCGTAATTTAGGTTGTTTGAGAAGTAAGCGAAAGTGCTTTGGTCCAAACTTGTGAATATTTGTGTAATTAATTTTTCTTACCTTGGTCTATTTTTATTGTTTGTTTCTTGTTTATTTTCTTATTTTTGAAAAATGGCATCGTACAATGAAAATTGGTCGGATGGTAGTTGTTCATACTTTGATGATCCTTGTCCTTATTGTGGAGGACCACACTCGTGGCAAAATTGTTTAAATTCTCCCGGGGGTGGATTGTGCGCACAATTTCAAACCCATGAGTGGAGTATTTGTGATAAGTGTGGTTTTCAAAATGGTCATTGGGATTATTGTGCATATTTGTCCTTCCCTTCCCCAAGCCCCTACTATGATGAGTCTACTTTTTGTGATGAGAATTATAGGGCCATGGAAGTGGAAGAAGTTGAGCATGGCCAAAATGGAGAGTTTAAGCTTATGTTGGAGTGTTTACTTGACAAAGGCAACAAGGAGCAAAATGCCTTGGAGGAGCTTTTGGAGAATAGTCTCCAAAATGACTTGGCGCTTGAAAGATTGCACTCCCAAATGGATGAAATGATCGAAGCCTTAAGGGTTCAAAAAGCCTCGGAAGTGAATGAAAGCCAAGGACCTTCCTTGGAGATTGAAAGTGAAAATCCTTCCTTGGCACTTGATCAAAACCAAGAAGAACTCTCAAATGCTCGAAATGAGAGAATGATGCTCATGTTGGAGACCATTCTTGAAAATGAGGAGAAGCACAACTTTGCACTCGAGGACTTGAAACAAAGTTTGGCACACAATGATGAACACATCCGCACTTTGGAAGATCAAATGCAAATATTGGTTGAGGCTCACTATGGCCAACAAATTGAGTGTGCAGATAAAAGCCAAGAAGAGTCCAATTCCGAGGAAGAAAGTGAGTTTTACTTTGAGGAGTTAAGAATTGAACATCCGCCAACCGACTCCATGAGTACTAATGATGCCGAGAAAAATATGGAATTAGAGTCAACCGGTGTAAATGCAAATGTGGTTGAGATTGACTCTAGTTCGGGGGAAAAAGAGGATGTCAAAGTCCAAGAAATATTGCAAAGTGAAGGTTTGAAGTCACATTCCAAACATTTTTCAACGTTGGAATTATGTGGTGATACGGGAGTTGAACTACAAGAATCAATGGAGGATTGCGAGAAGGAAAAACTCATACCATTCATTTTACAGTTTGAGGAAACAAGAAAACAAAATGACATTCCTCACTTGAGAGCCAAGAAGTGTAAAATGAAGAAATTAAGGATTGGCTCGATCATCGACTTACCACCCCCCATCGTTTGTGGTCACAAGCTTGATTCCAAGCTAGGTGCCCAATTCATATCATCCAAACGGCGAGAAAAGTGGTAATGTTGTTTGCGTCATGCCACGATGTTAAATGCGGCGCTTGGTGGGAGGCAACCCATCGTTTTTCAAAAATTTTTGTCATTTTTGAAATTTTCTTCTTTAGAATAGCTTAGTATATTATTTCTAACCAATCTACCAAGTTTTAGATTTTTTGGAATTGATTTACGCAGGTCAGGTTGTTCCGGAGAGCCAAAACCAGTAGCTGCCAACACTGTTGAAGTGCAGAAAAAAATTCTTCAACGTGTTCGCGTGAAAGCCACGTGTTCACGATGGTTCAGAGAATTTTAATTCTTCGCGTTCGCGTGAAGCTCCTTCCCGTTTGCGGCCTCTGGGCACATTTACCCTTCGCGTACACATTTTACCATTGCAAACGCCGTAGGGTCGGGTAAGTTGAAACGCCCAAATGCTACTGGAAATGAAATTTACCCCCCTTTTTGCTCAAAACAACAGACCCATAACCCCCTATGCCCCAAAAATTCAAAGTGTCTAAAATCTTAGTCTTCTTGCAAATTTTCATCTCCATTTTCAAGGTATGTAATCTTCACTCTCCTCTCAATTAAGTTTTGTTTCTCTTCTTCTTTTTCTTGGTGTAAATTGTGAAAGAATAGCAACCATTGTTGTATGGTTTTTAGGGTTAAAATTTTAAGCATTAAGTTGCAAATTGATGCTTGAAAATTGTTGTTGCTTGTTGGGTGAGATTGGTTGAGTGTGAGTGCTTATTTGTGAGAAAATTCTGGGTAAAATGTGTGCCCAAATGTGCTGTAAATGAACAACCAAAAAAGGGCACACAACATGGTTGAAGAAATGCCTCAAAGAAGAAAAATTTTCTGGGCGAAGAAGAAGCCTTCGCGAACGCGAGGTTCTCCACACGAACGCGTAAGAAGATGCAGACTTATACCTTCGCGAACGCGGTGGTACTCTCGCGAACGCGAAGGTCTGTCAATTTTGAATTTTTTTTACTCTTCGCGAACGCGGCTGGAAGCTCGCGAACGCAAAGAGCAATGCCTGGCAATCCCTAACATGGCACAAAATAGTAGCTTCGCATAGCTCTGCCCGGGACCTTTTTCGCCTATTTCTTCTGCTTAAATACTTCCTAATACATTATTTTAAGTGTTTGTATGAGATTTTAACATTTTTGGTCAATTTTGTAGGTACTTTGGATTTAAAATGGAACCGGAACATCATGAAATTGCACAAGAACATGTTTTTGGACCTGGACAAGAGGAAGCTTTCGATCATGAGCGATTTTTATGTGCGGCATGCAAGTGGAAATATGATGAACTTTTGTTTAAAACCATTGTACGGGAAAGAGGAATCAATTTAGAAAAAGTTGAGGAGAAAATGCCTGACTTTTATACACGCTTGATGGAGAGCAGATGGATGTGTTTTGCTGAGCCACCAATCAATGCCAACCACACAATTGTTTTGGAGTTCTATGCAAAAGCCATACGAACTGACTTCCAGGGTGTATTGGTGACTATTGTGCGGGGCGTACAGGCTCATTTCAGCTCTCAGATTATCAATGATGTTTATGGCCTCCCCAATGCTAACAACGAGGCTTACAAAGAAAGAGCAAGAGCAAGGGGCAACCAATAGTTGATAGATAAGCTGTATGGCGGGGTCACTCCAAAGTGGCCAACATTGCATAAGAGAGTGGATTCTCATGACTTCACCGCGGAAGCAAAGACATGGCTTTCCATCATTTGTTCCAGAGTGTCACCTTCTACAAATGACACCGATGTAACAACGGACAGGGCACTCATGATTTCCGCTCTCATCGATGGATTGCCTGTTAATGTGGGGGAGCATATTGTCCAAGAGATTGAGGAAGCTGCTAATGGGAGGTCTAAGTGCCTGTTCTTTCCCTCTTTGATCACCAGACTGTGCTATGATATAGAGGTGCTTAAACGCCCCAATGACGTTGATAAAGGTCCTGGCAAGCCAATGATCCATCCCATACTAAAAAGGGGACCAAGTGAAAAGCATAAAAAGAGGCGCATTGATGTAGCCTCCCCTTCATTCGGGCAGTTCACAGAGACCACTACTGATCTCGTCGGATCCTTTGACCCTATGGGACCCCTCCAGTCTGGGCCTCACACTTTGCGTCATTTGTCTAGCCAGATTTATGGGGTTGATGCACATGTTAGGCAGTTTATAGCTGGCCTTCCCACTTGCCCACCTGGGGCCAGCACATCTACTGGAGCTGAAGCCCCACCATCCATGGCAGATATGGTCAAGAAGCAAAAAGATATCACGGCCCAGATGGAAGCCATGAAAACTAGGCTGGAAAACATGAGCCGCAGGCAAGGTAAGATAGAAAAGAGGCAAAAAAAATTCAAGGAGCACAAGAAGAAGAAAAGTAAGCTGCTTTCCAAGATGATGCAGAAGTTGAGTACACTTTGTGGTTCACAGGACTCGGATGATAATGATGATAATGCAGACTTGGAGCTTAAATTTCCCACCACATCCAGTTCTGACTGATGCAGTATTCAGGGAGCACTCTCCACCAGTTTACTTTATCATTATTAGTTGCATTTGGGACATTGCAACATCTTTAGTTGGGGGGTGGCTTCTTGTATAACTGTTCTTATTGTATAATTGTGGATAACTGTGGGGGATGACAGATTGGTACTATGATTATTTTCATTTTGTTGTTAGTATATTTTCATGTTTGTTGTTAGTATATTTTCATGTGATGTGTTATATTAGTATGTTTATTAACTCCTAAATTTTTTTTTGTTACGTGATGCTCATTAGCTTCTTAATTTTTATTAGCTTCTTGGATTAATTTTTATTAGCTTCTTAATTTTTTATATAGTATGTTTTATCTTAGTGGCAATATCCTTGGTTTTCTTTATACCACGATTCTTTTTCCAAGGATACCAATTTTCTTCTTGAACCGGGTAAATAAAAAAAAACATTTTTTTGTCGACTTTTCTCGATGATGGATAGATTGACAACTTTCTTAAGGGAATTAGTCTTGTAGTTAGGATTAGCTTTTGTTAAATTAGGAAAATAAATGATTTGAGTTGGGGTTCTTGGTACCAACATAATTTAAACCTTGGCATATGAATTTGTGTTTGTTGAGAAAGAAAACAATTGAAGTAAAAAATTTCATGACCTTTTAGACTCAATTTTTGGCTCTTTAATTCACTAAATAGCTTTCTTTAGGCCTTCCTTGGATCGCTAGTATACCTTAAATTTCCTATCCTTAAATATTTTTCCTAGTCAACCCATTTTGAGCCTTTAACCTTATTGTTTGGCAACCATATTACAAGCTTAAATATTTTATTCTTAATTGATCTAGCTTTTGAAACTCTACCTCCCTAGGTACTTCGAAAGTGTAAATATAGGCTAAAAGCCTAAGTTTAGGGGTTGAAGGTTGGAAAAGTTGTGAGATGGAAGTTGTTTGAAAAGGTGGAAGGTAGAAAAAAGAAATATGAAGTCTTCCTTGACTTAGAAAAGAAAAAACAAAATGTATATAGAATAAAGTGATAAAAAGTCGTGAATAAAGGGAAGACTAGGTGTGGAATGAAAAGTGAAGAAAGGATGGAAAATGTTTTTGAAGGAAGGGGACTGCTTTGGGAGGTTTTGAGTCACTTTAACCAAAATTTTTTTTTTGTGCCCTACCTTAACCAAAAGCCTAAACTACAACCCTTTAAGTCCTAATTGATTTTGAACCGAGTTGTCTACATTAGTGGAGGAATACATGAAGGGCAAGCCTATGGTACTACTTGTATGCATTTGAACATCTTTTTGAGAGAGAGTTAATTCTTTCCATTTGATATCCCATTTTTGTTTTGAAATTAAGATTTATGAGTGTGGGATCCTCTCTTAAATGTGAGGGCACATGAGATTTGAGTTGTGAATTTAATCCCATTTTCAATTGGAAAGAATGACCAAAGAAAGTTGATTGTGATAGAGAGGCAAATTTTGAAGCTTTAGTGTCATAACTTCATTGCTACTTTGATTTGCATTAGTGTTTGAGCACTTGAAGTATAATGAAGTTTATGTGAAGTGCTTGATAATTCATATGCCTTGGAGTAATTGTTGGTACCAATCGAAGTCATGCATTTGTGCTTAAAGTAGACTTTCTTTTTGGCTTGGCATGATGTAGATATATTGTTGAGTTAACCGCTTGGGAAGAGATTTTGTTGCTTTCGTTGCTTGAGGAAAAACAATAATTCAAGTTTGGGGGTGTGATAAGTTGGCATTTTACCAACTTATCTTGCCGTTAAACCTATACTTTTGCTATGTTTGAGTGATAAAATCCCGCAATTAATGTCAATTACTTCTATTTTACAGGGTGAATGTGATTTAGACGTAATGGTGAACAAACCAAGTGAAAACAAGACAAAAGGAGCTAAAATGGACAAAATAATCTGCCCAGTGAAATGGTCTTCGCGAACGCAAAAAAGAGCACGAGAACGCGATGAACCAGTAGCCAAACCTACGCGAACACGTAGGACAAAACGCGAACGCGAAGCTGTACAGAGTAATACTACGCGAACGCGTAAGATACACGCGAACGCGTAAGATACACGCGAACGCGATGTAGGGCACCAGAAACCTTCGCGAACGCGATGAAGAAATCAGGCTTGAAAACTGGGCAGTTTTGGAATTTCACATTTTTTTCCCCAAATCCATTAATTCCCAATTCAGATCATTTGTAAGACACTTTTTGGCTTATTTTCAGTTCATAGAACTAGAGAGAACATTTTTGGAAGCTAGGGTTTTGCACACACACTTGGGTCTTGGAGATTGAAGCTTGGGGTTAAGATTTTCTTACCCATTTATATTTATTTCTTTATTTCCTTGCTTTGTATTGAATATTTAAGTGTGTAGTATTTATTTCCAACCCTTGAACCCTGTTTATGGAAGTATTCATATTTAAAGTGTGGATTAAATACCTTGTTGTGCTTATGTATTGAATGATTTTTATATATTTATGAAGTGAGTTATTGTTACTTTAATTATTCTTGTTCTTTAATATTTCCAAAGGGATTAGCTAACCCTAGGACTCGCTCATTAACTCCAAATTGATTTTGGGAAAGATAATTTGGGGTTGAGAAAGATTAATTAACAAGAACTTGAGGCGTTAACCCTCATTTTATAGATTCTACCTAGGGATAGGATTGAACTACTTGTAGCCATTCCGGGTGTGCTTAATCTTCTAGTTGTTTTAGGGATAATTCAATTAGGAAGTCTTGTTAGTCTACGGAAGAAGCTAATTAAGAATTATTATCCGTGGCTAATTAACATAAACTCGCTCATATTTGTAAAATCGTAAAATACATTGGATCGTTACTTGATGTAATTCGCGATGCAACGATACGTGTAGCTATTGATCATTTTACTTGCTTTCTAGGTTAGTTTACATTTCCGCAGATATAAAACATTTTCCAATCAAAATTCTTAGTGTTTGGCTTTGCGCAACTAGCGATAATTTTCTTACATGCCTAATCGCCTACACATTGTTCTCTATGGGATTCGACCCCGACTCATAGTTGGATAAATTATATTGTTGCGACCGTGTGTATTGTTTTTTAGTAGTGGTTTTGGACGTCGCCAAATCTCTGCAACACAAGCCTCAAATGCTCCGCATGCTCCTCCTAACTACGCAGATATACCAGAACATCATCAATGAAGACTATAACAAATGAATCAAGATAAGGCCGGAACTGCTGTTCATCAGATGCATGAACGTTGTTGGGGCATTGGTTAGCCCAAAATACATAACCAGGAACTCATATTGACCATATCTAGTCCTGAAGGTTGCCTTGAGAATATCTGAATCCTTGATCTTCAACTAGTAATAACCCGAATGGAGATCAATCTTGGAGAACACCCTCACTCCCTGAAGCTGGTCGAATAGATCATCAATACGAGGCAAAGGATATTTGTTCTTAATTGTTACCTTGTTCAATTGCCTTTAATCAATGCACATCCTCATTGTGCCATTGTTTTTCTTCACAAACAGAACCGTTGCACCCCAAGGTGACACACTAGGTCGGATGAATCCCTTACCTAGGAGTTCCTAAAGCTACTCCTTTAACTCCTTCAACTCTACTAGTGTCATACTATACAGCGAAATAGAAATGGGCTGAGTGCCCGGCACCAGGTCAATACTAAAATCAATATCCCTGCCGGTGGCATGTCCGGAAGGTTTGAAGGAAATACATCAGGGAAGTCCCTCACAATTAGAACAGAGTCAATACTGGGAGCCTTAGCTCCAATATCCCTCACGAAGGCAAGATACGAGAGATAACCCTTCCCAACTATACGCTGGGCCTTCAAAAAAGAGATCACTCTACTAGGAACATAATCAGTCACACCACGCCATTCAATCTACGGTACACCCAGCATAGCCAAAGTGACTGTCTTAACATGACAGTCTAGAATAGCACGACACAGAGATAACTAATCCATGCCCAAAATGACATCGAAATCCACCATACTAAGTAATAAAAGATCAACTCGGGTCTCTAGAACCCCAATAATCACCACACATAACCGGTACACATGGTCTACAACTATGGTATCACCCACCAGGGTAGATACATGAACAGTTAAAGTAAGAATCTCATGAGAAATAATGAGAAAAGTATAATAACATATAAAAAAAGTTGGAACCGGGATCAAATAGTACAGAGGCATCTTTGTGACAGACTCAAAACAATACCTGTAATAACAGCATCGGAAGAAGTGGCATCAGATCTGCCTAGAATAGTAGAAAAATGGGCCTGACCGCCCCCTAATCGACCTCCCTCTCTAGGGCTACCCCTGGCTAACTGATCTCCACCCCTAGCTGGCTGAGCGGGTGGTGGCAAAGCAATTAGCGCTGAAGTTGAAGACTGGCCCCTCTGCTGGGATGAACTAGAAGCACGATGAGGACACTGCCTCCACATATGCCCAAACTCTCCACACTCAAAACAACTCCCAGGTACTGGAGAAGGGGACTGAAGGGAACCCCTCGCACCTAAGTGACTAGCAGATGCACTCGGTATAGAAGAACCCCGAGCAGATGGGCCACGAGATGAACTCTAAGCTGAGAGGGTGCTCAGTAAAGGCTGGCCCTACTGAGACCCATGATAACCACGACCTGAAGATGCCCCGCGATACTCTAAACGAGCTGACTGAGCAGGCTTGAAAGAACGACCTCTACCATACTGGAATTGGCCCCTCGAAGGAGCACCACTATAACTGCCTGATCCTCGATGCCTCTTGGCCTCCCTCTCCTCTTGCTCATGACGGTGAACTGTCTTAATCTCACGAGCGATATCAACCACCTCCTCGAACGTAGCACCCAGCACTCTCTCTCTGGTCATAAGAATACAAAGATGATAATTAAGGCCATCAAAAAATCTCCTGATCCTCTCACGATATGTCGGAAACATCTAGACGGCATAACGAGCCAACTCAGAAAACCTCGACTCATATTGGGACACAGTCATATCCCCCTGTCGCAACCACTCAAACTATCTATGCAGCTCCTCTCTGCGGGAATGCGGTACATACTTCTCGAAGAAGAGAGTGGAGAACTGCTTCCAAGTAAGGAGCGCTGCTCCAACAGGCCTACACCTCTCATACGCCTCCCACCAAGTGAAGGCAGCCCTAGAAAATTGAAAAGTGGTAAATGCCATGCCACTAGACTCAAGAATCCCTGTTGTACGGAGCATCCACTGACACTTATCTAGAAAACCCTGGGCATCCTCGCCCTCAGCACCACTGAATGACGGAGGCTGGAGTCTATCAAACCTCTCAAGATAACGTTGCTCATCATCCGGCATAATTGGTACCATGAACTCCTGAGCTGGTGTAACCGGCTGGGCTAGAGGTGCCCCCGGCGTCCGTAGTCCCTGCACTTCCCGCTCAAGTGTGCAAGCAGTGGGGGTCTGATTGCCTTCCACGACCTGTGAAATAGTTGTTGCTGTGGTGGTTAAAACTGCCTAAGCCAGGCTAGTGTAAACTGTCAAGATCTGTGCCAAGGCCTCCTGTAGACTTGAGATCACGATGTGCACAGCTGGTGCCTGAACTGGTGCTGGGGAAACTGGTGGATCAACAGGTGCTGCCCTCGCTGCTCTACCTCTGCCACGACCACGACTACATCCATGACTTCTGGTGGCCTCAGCGGGTGGAACTGGTGGTCGTTTTCCTCATCCGGTAGCTCGTTTCCTGACCATCTGTAAGAGAATAGAATAACAGAAGTTAGTTCTCAGATCAGCAAGTTCGCACGACCAGAATTTCAAGAGTATGAAGTTTTTCCTAGAAGGTTCTACAGCCTCTCGAGGATAAATATAGACGTCTCCATACCGATCCGCGAGACTCTAATAAACCTGCTCATGGCTCGTGAGGCCTATGTAACCTAGGCTATGATACCAACTTGTTACGACCCTAACCCCGAACACAATCGTGAAGACAAGGCCAGCTAAATGAACCAAATGTCATTTTAAACAGTCAAATAACATAATGATAGTCTAATAATAGTTTAATAACATGAAAAATAGTGGAAATACGATTAAACAAATGCAAAAACTAGCCCGACACAGCTCTAACCGGGGTGTCACAAGTCACAAGCGTCTAAGATAATGAATTCTCAAATGTAACTACAGAGTCTAAATACTTGAATAGAAAGTAAAGACATAGATAGAGAGGAGCACCAGGCTTCGGATGCTAGCAGCTACCTAAAGTCTCCTCACGGGGCTGCCAGAAGCTGGGATGAGTCAGCATCCGAGAGCGGGACCTGCTACGCTTGAATCAGCACATACGGTGCAGGGAGTAATGTGATACTCCCAACCAGTGAGTAATAAATATAAATAATGGTTGAAAGCAAGAAAACACGTGAAAACACAAAGCATTCTATACTGAAGTAGTAAAATCACTTAAAATTAGTAAATTAGTAAAATATCAAGTAAAATCCCTTTTTCAACAAGTAAAACAAGTGATTTAGCAGGTAAACAACAAATAGAAATCCGCCCCTCGGGCAACAACTCAGAATAGTTCCAGCCCCTCGGGCTCACTCTCAGAACGATATCAACCCCTCGGGCTCGCTATCTGAATAATATCAGCCCATCGGGCTCATTCTTAGATCACAATGCGTACCCGCACTCACTGGGGGTGTACAGACTCTGGGAGGGGCCCTTTTCGAGCCAAGCGCAATATCAAGCCATCTCATGGCATCAAATCTCAGCTCTCGGCCTCACATCACTCAAGCCACCTCGTGGCGTATATATGTATCTCAGGCCCTCGGAGTCATATCACTCAGGGTATCCTCACACCTGGCCCTCGGCCGCACTCAGTCCGAAAATCATCACAAGCCCCTCGTGCATTAGTAAAACAGTGGTTCTCAGCCCAAAACATCATTTAAAAATATCATTTAAATCTCAAAACTGAGTAAAAGTGGCCGGGTTACAAAACAGTGGAAAACAACATGACTGAGTTCAAGTAATAAGTCAATACAGTGAGGAAATAGTCATAAAAATCCCCAAAGGGTTCAAATAGCTGGCACGAAGCCCAAACATGGAAATCAGCCCTAGTCATGATGTTAACAAATAAGTTTCAGTCAAATACGCGGTAAAATCATCAATCGAGATGTACTAAGTCACAATCCCCAATAGCAAACGACCCCACGCTAACCATCGAGTGCGTGTCTCACCTCAATATAGCACTACAACGTGCGATCCGGGGTTTCAAACTCTCAGAACATCATTACAATCATTACTTACCTCGAACTGGCTAAATCTCTAGCTCGTGACGTCTCTGCCCCTCGAATCGGCCTCCATGCGTGTCGAATCTATCCAAAATCAGAACGAATACGTCACAATATGCTAATGAAACAAAGCCCAAGCAAAAACAATCAAAAAATACCAAAAATCCCGTAATTACCCATACCCGAGCCCGGGCCCACTTCTCAAAACTCAAAATTTTTCACATCATTAGATTCCTTATCTCCCCATGAGTTCATACATATCAAAACTTCTCAAATCCTACCCCAAACGGTCTTTCAAATCCCAAATTAAAAGTTCAATTCCTCAAGCCCTACTTTCTTCCATTTTTGGCTTAGTTTTCATGATTTTCTAGGTGGAATTCACATAATAATCGAGCATTGAGTTCAAAAATCTTACCTCCAGGCGATTACCCTTGAATATCTCTTTAATCTCCTCCAAAATCTGTCAAAATGAGAAGCTATGGGTGAAAATAGACTCACATTCGCGAACAAGACAACTTTAAAAACATTCGGCCCAGGCCTCATTTCCTTTTATGCGATCGCGGAAAATCCCTCTCGATCGCGAAGCACAAAATTCCAACTCCCAAAATTTACTCAACGCGATCGCAATAAATCGCCTGTGAACATAATACCCAGGCCCCTTACTCTACGCGATCGCCGACACTCCTCCGCATTCGTAATGAACAAAACCATCCAGGACCCCCAGGTCCAATTTACTTTATGCAAATGCAGCACTCACTATGCGTTCGCGAAGACCAACCTCCCCAAACTATGCAATCGCATGCCAAACTCCGCAAACACAAAGAACAAATAGACAGCCTTCTCAAAACCTCCTATGCAATCGCATGACACCCTACACGATCGCACAGAACAAAGTTCTGCAACACCTGAGCTGATTTTTCTGCAACTTCCAAACTCCAAAAATGGTCCGATTGACCCCTCGAAACTCACCCGACGACCCCCGAACCTCAACCAATGGATCGAACACAACCTAGAATGTTATTTAAACTTGTTCCAATTATCAGTACACCTCCAACAATATAAATTACCCAAAACACACCGGATTCAAGCCTAAGTTTCTAAAATATTACAAAATACATTTTCGATAAAAAACGCAACCAAACCACGTCTGAATGACCTGAAATTTTGCACATATATCCCAAATGACATAATGAATCTACTCCAACTCTCAAAATTTTATTCCGACCCTCAGATCAAAATATCACCTACCAACCGGAAATTGCCAAAATATCAATTTCGCCAATTCACACCTAATTCTACTCCGGACCTCCAAAATCCATTCCGATCATGCTCCTAAGTCATAAATTACCTCCCGGAGCTAACCAAATCATCAAAACTCACATCCAAGCCCTCTAACACATAAGTCAACATCTAGTTGACTTTTTTAACTTAAACCTTCTTAAAAGGGACTAAGTGTCTCATATCTTAGTGAATCTTCTCCGAACATAAACTAATCAACTCGATCACATTAAACACAGATTATGAAGCATAAAGAAGTAGAAATGGGGGGAAATATAGCAATAACTCATGCGACAACTGGCCAGGTCGTCACACCAAGCTAGCCTTTCCTTGTAAATGCGAGATTCTCCTTCGTAAATGCGATGCTCCTCATTTGGGCATATTATCACAAATGCAACTATTTTCTTGAAATTCTAGCTTTGCAAATGCGAGATTAGTAGAGCTTGGGTTCGCAATTGCGAACCCTGATCGCAATTGCGATACCCTCAACCTGTAAGTTCATAACTTAGCCGAAAATCTTTTTGACTATTTGGATAAAATATTGGAAAACTTATTTCATGAATTGGAATTGATTCATTTAGAGTTTATTGATGTAATTAAGTAACTTGTGACTAGATACAAGAGAACTGGTGGTGAAATCAAGGGGTAAAGCAATGGTTGAGACGTGAATCGTGCTCGTGGTATGGAGGTAAGTGTTCAATCTAACTTAGCTTGAGGAATTGGGAGTTGTGTCATATTTGCTACATGTTATTTGTTGAGTACGAAGTATATGCATGGTGATGAGTATCTATACGTGTTGATACCCAATTTTTTCCTATGTATTTTTGTACCCAAAATACTTCCAAAATAGCATATGTGTGCATATATAAACACACCCAAGAGTTTGGAATTTTTTTAATGATTTTTAAACCAAGCTATTGCCTATTTTTATATAATAAAATCCAATAATTATTCCCAAAATTATCATTTTGGTGAATAACTTATTTTATATTTATATTTATACCAAAATATAATTAAGTTGATTTTTTCACATTTTTACAAATTCATTTGGCATTTTTAAAGCTAAATTGCATATAATTGCAATTATAGCCTATTTCGTAATTGATAGCATTTTATAATTATAAAATCAATCCTAGCATTTTTAAACTATTGTTTATATAATATTTGTTTACCCAGTACTTATAATTTGTTTTTAGAATCATTATTGCTATTTTATAAAATAAAAATGGGAAAAGTGGTTATTTACGATTTAGCCTCAATTGTGTTGCAATTTCAGCCTATTTTTGCACCCCAATTCAACCCCAAATTCAAGCCCAAATTTCCCAGCCCAACTACCATGCCAACCCTACCCCTGATTCAATTACCCGAACCCGCCCGGTTCTTTAAAATCTGAGTCGTTGATCATTTTGATCAACGACCCAAATCTCTCCCTTCCTTTTTAATTGCAAACAACCCCAAAACCCTACCCCATTCTCTCAGATACGCAGCCTCTAATTCCTCTCTTCTCTCAAATGATTTGAAACGGTCTCGAAACCCTAATCGCCGCCTACCCCTCTTTAACCTCAAATCCCCCAGAATCCATGGCTGCTCTAGCCATGGACGACCTATATGCACCTCCTACTGCTCCCACATGCCTGATGCCTGAAGATTCAAGGCCAGTCTTTGAGGATCTTCACCCAAACCTTCATCGATTCAAGGTTTTCAGCCATCTCCGGCCGTGTTCCGGCATATCTTAGCCTCCTAAACCTGGTTCCGACCTTATCGACTCAGATCTGGTCTCGTATTTTCCAAGCCTTTCTCGTCCTTTAGGGTTCTCATAAACCCTAGCCTATTCAAGGTTCTTTTTCATTTATTCGTTTAGATCTGTGCTAGATCTATGCTATTTGTGACGTTTAAAGCATTTCCCCCAAATTTCCTTTCTCAAAACCCTAATTTTTGAGATTTGTTTGAGTTTCTGAGTCTACATGTTAGTGTTCATTTGATTTACTGCTTAAGTGGTGAAAACCCTAATTTTTAGCGTTTATTTGAGATTGTGAGACTGTTTTGTGTGTTTATCTGCTTATCTCCTCTAAATTCGACTGATTTCAAAAACCCTAGTTCTTTGGGGCTTATTCAAGTCCTTTGAGTTTGTTTGTGCAAATCGTCTGTTTAAAATTGCTCCATTTGATTCTTTTGCTTCAGCATGTCTTTTCCTTTATGTGATTTATTTTTGTTCCGAGTTCTTGCTACCTGTCAAACTCGACTATGATTTTCACTCGGCTCTTTGCACGCTCCTAACTCTTTTCTCTATTACTAAACCACTGAGACCTAACTAGCATGTTTCGAATGTTTGCTCAATGCTATTACTGTATGTTGTTTTCGCTTTCCATAGCTTGGCCTCGCATGATTATTACTTGTGCATTCATTTATATACTGAGTCCCTTCTGTAATTGATTTTCAAACTCGTAATTGATTTCAAACTTTTCCTTTCATGAAATTTTGATTTTTACTCGCGTGTCAAGGGTTAATTGATCCTCTATCTTTATTTGGCCTTACTGAACCCTTTCCAAAAATAAGTACAATCCTAAACTTAGACTTAAATACCTATTGTATTACCTTACTGCTTCTTTTATGGCAACAACCATTCTATTTACAAGGCCTATTCTCCCTTTCCTTATTTGGATCATGTTAGCATCCGTTTGAATAAGAATCCCCTTGATTAGAGGGGAGTCTTATACTAATTAGATTCTGATTTGTGACCATGTCATATTTGTGATAGATTTGTACTTGTTACCTTATTTCTCTACACGTTTTCAAAGCTATAAATACTCTCCTCCCTTTTCTTTGAACACACGAACACAGAAAGCAATTTGAGTTCAAAAAATCATTCTCACTTAAAACTCTCCCTTTTTCTGCCACTTGTGCTGCTGTAGACTTTGTTTACTCTACTTTCTTCTGCACCTTTTGCTTCTATACTGGTATGTCCCAGTTAATTTACATGTCTCAACAACAATGTGTTTCATTACTGCCTACTTCTGTTCATGTCTTCCTTGGTTAATATTTGTTTCTAGCATGCTGTAACATGTTTCCCTTCCCTTGTAATTCAATGTTTAATTTACAGGTGCATCCTGTCAGTTGTTTGTCATGTATTTGATACTTTATGAATCCCAATCCCCTTTGTATGCTTTAAGTTATGGTTCAGAAACATGGCAATGCCTGAAATCATTGTCCATGGCTATGAACTGGACCCTTTGGGGTCCTAAGCTTGTCAATTTCCCATCCCCATTCCCTCATTTGTGTGTATGCTGAGTAACAGCCTTGGCCTGCCAGTATTTCTGATTATTGTTCAGGTCATGGCTTGACCTCCAGTAGGTCTTGACTCCCTAAAAGCTTGATAATAGGTGTGTTCCAGTCTATATTGTGGCTGGGCATGACCACCAACCTGCCTGGGTATCCCCCCTACCCTTTTCTATTTCACTTACACTCAGCTCTTAGAATTTAAGTTCTACCCCTCTTATGTGAGCTTTGCCTTGGGACCCTGGAGGTCCCTCTGAACTTGGACACATAAAGGCTGGCCTTCCACACTCCACAACTCAATTTCTATGAATATCTTGGGTGTATGCCCTGCTTGGGATTCTTGAAGTCCCTCGGATCTCTGAAACACCCTAGATGAGAGAAGGCTTGGAAATTTGGATCTCGTAAGTGGCCCAATCTCATATTATTAGTCATTAAGTGTGAATTAGGCTACTCGGATATAGCTGAAGTTTTCTGAAGTATTTTTTTTAATTCTAGTTTATTTCTTTTGGGGATGTAATAACTTGTATAAACTCGGGGAACTTAGTAAAAAAAGGGGGGATGGGATTTACTTTCTGCACCAAGGGTAGAGATCCTGCCTATAGGTTTAAATTTTCTTTTATTTTTGCAAATTCACCTAGAGATCCGGCCTATAGGTTTAATTTTTCTTTTATTTCTGCAAACTCACCTAGAAATCATGCCTATAGGTTTTCAACTTTCTTATGCATATTCGCCTAGAAATCATGCCTATAGGTTTTCAACTTTCATTTATGCCTATCCGCCTAGAGATTATGCCTATAGATTTTTAAAATTTAATTTTTGCAAAACTTACGCCTAGAAATCATGCTCATAGGTTTAATCTTTAATTCATGCAAACATGCATAGATGTCCTGCATATAGGTTAGTTCCTAATTGTTCCGCAATTTCATATAAAACATGGTCTACCAAATAGCTGCATTCTACAAACGACATTAGATAAACTATTTGTAGATAAATAATAATAAAAACTGCATGTAGAAGCCATGCTTCTAGGATGTTGTTAATGTCTAAAGGGTGTCCAAATCATTATTCATATAGAAAGCATGCCTAGAGGAAGTTTCGAATCTAAATAGAGATAATACTAGCTGTTAAACACGTATTGTCCCATTAAAATCAGTAACCCCTGTCAGTTTGTGCATCTGTTTCTAAAATCAGTATATGTCATGCCTAGTTCTAATTAACACTTAAGTCAATCAAATCAGTTTTCAAACAACTGCATTCGAGTATGCCTAATGTAGACCTTTCGTATAAAAATATGCGTTGAACCAGTCCGCTCGTCGCTTTATTTAGATAAGACCAAAATCAGTACATGAAAGACATGCTAAACTCTGTGTTTTTTGAGGATTTATGGAGGCATATTTGAGCCTTGCTTGCCTGTCTGTATCCCATTTCTATCTGCAACTATTTGTTTTGGTTGACGCCTTAGCATTTTATCATTTGAAACCTCTAAAAGCCCAAAGCCCCCTTTCCTTTAGGATTAGTAGTCCATTTGCCTGCGGGACTAATAGGCTGGGGATGGGTAGTAGCATGAAATAAGTAAGCGATACCATTCCTCGCTCTAATACCTTAAATGGGGCGAGAAGGGTAGACATGGAGATGATGATTACACGATAACACTATGCGTACAATTGGGTACCGGTGTTGTGCGAATGATCCATGTAATGTATAAACCTAGGATCCCCTCCCTCTTTATTAGTTTAATAATCTTCAGATTTTTAAAGGCTATTTCAACTTTTGTTTCTTACACTTCTTTTTAAGTTGTTTGCACCAATTGTTTGACCCTTTCCCTTTACTTGCGTATCTCTTTTTACAAAACTATTTCCTTCATGAATTTCAACACTCCTTTTATGCTTCTTATTTGCAATACTTGCTTGTTTATTCATGTTTGCATTTAAAGTCACAATTGTAGCATGGTCGGGAACCACATTAGTGGATCTTGAGGGGTGCCTAACACCTTCCCCTCGAGATAATTTCGAGCCCTTACCCAAACTCTGGTTTTCATCTTTAATTCTTCTAAAAAGTGTCCTAATGCACTATAATCATTAGGTGGCGACTTTCCAAAAATATAAAACCCAATTCCCAAACGGGAATATAGTTGTCTTCCCAAATATCGTAAACCCGATTCCGATTCCGCGAGGAAAAGGGGGGCGTCGACAGCATGGCGACTCTGCTGGGGAGTATTTAGGCTTTTTACCATTGCATGCTATATGTGACTTTATTGCTTTCTTTTAATACTTTTGTTTAATGCCTTTATTTGAAACTGACTTGTTTTTTTTGTTTCTTTAATTACTTTCATTTACCTCTTTTTCAATACTGTTGTAATTTTTTTTTTCGAGCAATCATTGTAAACTTTGTTGTATGAACGTGAAACGTGTCAACATGTTTCATTCTTGTAAACTGTATTTTCAAAATCATATTCCACTCGTGCCAAACAAATACTATAGAAACGCTTATAATGAGTAGTTGCGCACTTCCAATACTATCACCCTTTAAATTTGGCAAAGGCATATTTGCGGTAAAACCAGTCGATTAGCGGTGCAGTTGATGATTCCATGCCTTTCCCTCTTTAGTTGTCCGCTCAAGGGTACGTGTATAAAACCCCAATATAAACCTTACTCCGTTTAAACTGTGCATGCATCATGGTCAAACCTAGCCGAGTCAGTTATGTTGTCCATATAATGACTCATTAAGATAGCCTTGTCCGAAGTCCACCGGGTTTCCTGGAAACCCAAACAGACACCTCCATGTTTTGTGTATTTATTTGGAGAACTTAAGTGCTTTCTATGCTAATTATTGGTTTAAATAGCCGAGTCTGGTGGGGGTAAGGGCCTAACGCTTTGTTTTGCAGAAAATGAGGCAAGAAGTCCCCAGATTTGGCATGGTAACCAACATTCACCCAAGGCTGCTGAATTGGTGGAACGACCTCCATTCTAGTGATCAGACACTCGTTCGCATGTACTTAGGGAATCTGCCTTCTCTTCTAGAAATTCAGCCTAACAACAGAATCATAGAGGTTGCGACATTGTTCTGGGGTAGTGACAAGTTCGTGTTCCGCTTTCGGAACCTTGAAATGACTCCTTTACTTGAAGAAATAGGAGGTTTAGCTGGAATTCCTTGGGAGACTCCGGGTTTGCTTATGCCAGAGAATCGAAAAGGAAGGGGTTTCTTTAAGATGATGGGACTAAATAAAAACTCAGACTTGACTTGTTTGAAAGACTCTTACATCCCATTTGACTACCTATACGAGAGGTACGACCATAGCAAGTCATACCACACCTATTCAGATGATTTTGCCATTACCTCATTGGGACATGTCCATAGAAGGGTCTTCATTTTCATGTTTTGCTTTTTGGGGATGATCGTGTTCCATATGAAGAAGACTAGGATCCACACCAAACTGGCCATGGTAACCAAGACTTTGATGGAAGGGATTGGTAGACAAACTTTCAGCATAGTGCCTATGATCGTCGCCGAGATATACCGTGCTTTGAACAACTGTCAACAACAAGGCAATCTTTTTGAGGGCTGCAACTTGTTACTTCAGCTTTGGCTCATGGAACACCTCCAGAAAAGAGAATACCGCCAAGAGATCCTACGCAGAGATTGGGATGATCGCATCACCTTTCACCAGCCAAAGCGTATGAACTATATGCCTAAAATGTTCGCTCAGCGAGAGGACGCTAGATGATGGGTAGGATTGTTTGAAAATCTGACAAAAGACTTGGTACAATGGATGTTTGAGTGGTTCCCCACGGATGAATTCATTGTTCGATCCCGAGATGCACCATTTCTCATACTGATTGGTTTGAGAGGAACTTATACCTACGTTCCTCTTCGAGCCATGAGGCAGGCTGGAAGAAAGCAAATTATACCAAGGGTCGACAAAATAAGACACCTCAGGGCCGATTTCCAGGACGAAGATAGCCCTCACATGTGCCAAGCTCAACATTTGTGGCATTGCAAAATCATTTTCGGGAAAGAATCCATTGAGCTAGACAGGTATCACGCTGGTTGTGTGACTAGTCGGGTTGGTTGGAAGATAATGGCATAGGTCAGCTCGGGTTCATTCGAGGTCACAGAATTATTGACGAGCATGCTAAAGCACGGGTTAAGTATAATCAACTGCGCAAGAGAATTTGAGAATGTGAAAGTGAGCATCGGGAAATACAAGAACCCCACAAAAAATTGATCGAGGAGTGGAAAGGTATGTCTGTCAGCGCCAACAATCGGTTAGGATATTTCGAGCGGGGTCTAGTAGAGCTGGAAGGAAACTTCATCGAGAGGATTGAAGACTGTCAAAATGCTGAAGGAAATGCAGGCGGACTTCTGGCCCGAGACTATTTGCTGCTAGGGCTACGTGAGTTGGTAGAGCTGTTCGAGGGAGACAAAAATGCCAAATCCGGGGAAGGTCCTTCTGGGACCAAGTAGTAGGAGTCTTTTATTTTAATGATGTAATAAGGCCAATGGCCACTAGTGATATCTTTACTTTTCATTGTTTAGAGTCGTTTTGGATTCATATTGTTTTTATCAATAAAATGAGGCATTTAGCATTATAAGTTCTCCAAAACTATTTGTCGCCAGGCCTACCTCGGGCACAACGAGGCACCAAAATTGGGACACGATTTATATTTTTTTGCACAACGTGTTTAAATACTGCAATATTTTTCCTCATAACCCGCACTAACTTTCTACCTTTTTTGCTTTTCTTTTATTTTTATTCCCCTCCCCAAAGGTTAGTTCGTGCATTCTGGAACCATCGTCATACTCCACCATATCCAAGGGCCCTCTACCTCCTCCTCCTCCGAGTCCTATCCGGAACAAGAACAAAGGTAGAATGGAAGATCCAAGCACCAGAAAGAGATTGAGATTCCTCAGGGTACCCCGGTTACTAAGGAAACTGCTACTCAACTGGAGCAAAAGCTGTTGAATTTTCGAGAAGAGCTGGATCATGTTCGGAATTTGGCGAACCTATTATTTTCCCTTACCGCTCCTGATGTCAACACCCATAATCCCGCACCTCCACAAAACACCCCACAACCACAGATACAACCCAATCATACCCAACACTATAACACATGCCACACTCCTAACAACACTCCACTACTCATTCCCGAGCCACTGAACACCACAAATGACCATCTCCACAACACTCCTATTATTTTTGATACTGTACTCCACTACACCCAACCAATATCAAATGCACCTGAGTCTGATGACAAAGACTCCCTTATCAGGAACTTAGCGGCAGAACTCAAGAAATTAACCAACTGAGTTCAGGGCGTGGAAGGTACCAAAGGTATTGAAGGGTAAATTATGTAGACCTATGCATCCAGCCAGATGTTAAACTTTCGGAGGGGTACAAACCTTCCAAGTTTGAAATGTTTGATGGAATAGGAGATCTCAGAGTCCACCTGAGGATATATTGCGATAAGTTGGTTGGATTTGGAAGGGATGAAAAGATCCGTATGAAGCTCTTTATAAGAAGCCTGAAAGGAGATGCACTACCCTGGTACATCGGCCAGGACCCCAAGAAATGGACGAGTTGGGTAGGTATGGTATCAGACTTCATGGATAGATTTCGATTCAATACATAGAACACACCAGATGTATTCTATATACAGAATTTGGAGAAGAAACCCACCAAAACATTCTGCGAGTATGCCACTCGTTGGAGGTCAGAAGCTGCAAAGGTCAGGCCAACCCTAGAAGAAGAGCAAAGGAATAGATTCTTCGTCCGGGCTCAGGATCCCCAATATTACTGGAAGTTGATGCTGATCGAGGGTCAAAAGTTCTCCGATATCATCAAACTTGGAGAAATAATCGAAGAGGGCATTAAGAATGGTATGGTTACGAATCTTGAAGCATTGCAGGCCACCAATAAGGCTTTACAGACAGGTCGCACGTCAAAAAAGAAGGATGTAAGTGTCTTAATAGTCGCACAAGGAGCCAAATCACCACCAAAATACCAAACTTACCCATCACCTCCACTTACATATCAGCCCATCCTGAATTACCAAGCACCCGCACCTTCTTATCCACCTCCCGTTTACCAATCCTCTCCACCTATCACATATCAACCCACCTTGCCCAGATACTCTCAACCAGCACTTGTTTACCAAGCTTATAACGCTCAACCCTCTCACTACCAATCACCTCCCACCCGTTAAAATTTCCCAAGGCCCAAGCAAAATTTTGACAGCAAACCTCCCAGACAATACACAGCCATCGCTGAACCAATTGAACAACTATATGAAAGACTTAAAACTGCTGGTTAAGTTACTCCTATCCCAGCCAAAGAGCCAGAAAATCCCTCACAGTGGTTCAATCTCAACAAGACCTGTGTGTATCATTCCGGCATGAAGGGGCACACCCTTGACGAGTGTCGTTCATTGAAGGACAAGATTCAAACCCTGATCAACAATAAGGTCATAGAAGCCAAGGAGCCTGCTCCTAATGTTCGTAACAACCCTCTGCCTGACCACAAAGGTGGAGACATTCACATGATCGAGATCGAAGATGATTGGGACCCCAAAAGGTCGATAGGTTTGATTGTTGAAGGGGATGAACCAAAGAAACCGGCGGTTACACTTAACCCAATTATTGTGCAGAATAAGCCCTCCAGGGATGGTGAAGCAAATATGTCTATATCTCTTGAAT
This sequence comes from Nicotiana glauca, assembly GCA_026770625.1. Classification (NCBI taxonomy): domain Eukaryota; kingdom Viridiplantae; phylum Streptophyta; class Magnoliopsida; order Solanales; family Solanaceae; genus Nicotiana; species Nicotiana glauca. The sequence continues at coordinate 105,901 of MU692499.1, forward strand.
TTGAAGCACCTCCTTCTACAAAGGCGCCCGGGCTAATCGAGGTTGAATTTGGAGTTCCAAAGGCACCTATACCCTTTGAAGTTGTTGTGTTACCACCAAGGGTGCCTATTCCGGTGGCAATGTCAGACATAACACCATTCCACTCAAATGTAATACGATGGGATTACACTGCTAAAACTAGGAGGAAAGGAAAGACCAAGACAGGAGAAACAATTGTCGCGCAAGGAATGACCAGAATAGGGAGGGTTTACACCCTAGAGCACCTAGCTGAGTCTAGTAAGCAAGACCCAAGATGACCTATTGAAACTGGGCCCGACTATCTTTGGAGGAAAATACAGGCTAAGGCGCACTCGGTCGCTGAACAGTTGAACAAAGCGCCGGCACAGATGTCTATCCTGGCTCTTCTGCAGAGTTCAGATGCTCACAAGAATGCCCTAATGAAGATACTGAGCGAAGCTTATATGCCCAGCAATATAACCGGGGGTGAAATGGCGAATATGGTGGGGCAAGTGCTGGAGAGCCATAAAATAACCTTCCACGAAGATGAGTTGCCACCAGAAGGATTGAGCCACAACAAGGCACTGCACATCACCTTGCAATACGAAGATTATTTCATCACTAGAGTCCTGATCGATGGAGGATCGAGCCTCAATATCTATCCGCTAGTAACTCTCAGAACTTTGGGAAAAAAATTACACGAGATCAAATATGGGGATATCAGTGTCAAGGCCTTAGATGAGTCCCAGAGATCCACCATCGGAGAAATCAGCCTGTGCTTGCAAATGGGGCCAACATGGTTCGACGCCAACTTCCAAGTGATAGACGTCCCGGCATCCTACAACCTTCTGTTAGGACGGCCCTGGATCCACGCTGCAGGAGCCATAGCATCGACCCTGCATCAGGCAGTAAAGTTTGAATGGAATCACCAAGAGGTGATCATTCATGGCGATGGTAGTAACCTCATATAGAGTTGCTAGACCATCCCAATGTTTGGAGACAGAAGGAGAATAGGCAGAGAAACATACCACCATATCGAAAGGGTCTACGCTGTAGCTAAGGATAAGTGGTGGGACAACAAGATCGAAAGTATCCTGAATTGGTGTGCGTACGAGCTTGGAAACGGACTCGGCAAAAATCTTCAGGGGATCACTAAGCCCATCAAACTAAAGAAGTATGGTACTACATTTGGCTTAGGGTACGACTATACTTGGGAAGAATTCTAGAGCTGGTTGCCACCATGGCGTGGTCCCTACTATCCATTGGAGCTTCTGATACCCAGCCTGGAACAAACCTTCCAACCAGTAGATACTATATATGGGTCAGAGGAAGAAGAAGCGTTGGCAGCCATGAAGAATCTATTTCTAGAGGATGATGATACGGACTGCTGTGTTCTTTTCGAGGAGGAAGGGGAGGAAGGCCCTTCCATACAAGCTGTGAATAGAGGAGACCACCTCAGCAATTGGTAAATTTGGACTGTCAGGGCCCGAAATGCTTCGGGGTAGCAAGGCTAAACAAAAGCACCATGCATCTCATTTTTAGCGTACTTTACTAGTTGATTTTCTTTCCGCATTGTCTTTTATTTTAAAAAGAGCTCCTATGTTTCAAACAATTGTGAATTTAATCAAATCATTTCAATTTATATCATGCTTATTATTTTCTCTATCATTTACTCTATTTTCATACTGCATTACTATTACTTATCTTGACAATGAACCAACGATTGTGACTTGCAACGAAACAATGCAACACAAAGATATAGACTCAGAAAAAGATGAGATACCGGAAGAGGTCGTCAGAGAAGTTGAGAATTTTGAGAATAGACCTAAGTCTAACCTGGAAGAAACTGAGGTCATTAATTTGGGAGATACGGAAAATATCAAAGAAACTCGCATCAGTGTTCACTTGTCGCCATCAGAAAAGGAAGAATATACGAAATTTTTAAGGAAATACGAGGACATATTCTCCTGGTCGTATGATGATATGACTAGTCTTAGCATGTCCATTGTAGCTCACAAACTGCCAACAGATCAAACCTGTCTGCCGGTAAAACAGAAACTCAGGAAATTCAAGCTCGACATGAGTTTGAAAATCAAAGAAGAGGTTACTAAGCAAGTCAAAGCCAAGGTTCTCAAGGTAGTAGAGTATCCGACATGGTTAGCCAACATCGTGCCAGTACCAAAGAAGGATGGGAAGGTTAGAATCTGTGTTGACTACCGGGATCTTAACCGGACCAGTCCCAAAGATGACTTCCCCTTAAACATACACATTCTTATGGACAATTCCGCCAAGAATGAGTTGCAGTCTTTTGTTGATTGTTTTTTCGGATAGTATTAGATATGGATGGATGAGGAAGATGCGGAGAAAATAGCTTTCATCATGCCGTGGGGAATGTATTGTTACAAAATGATGTCGTTCGGGTTGAAGAATGCTGGCTCCACCTATGTGAGAGCCAGGACCACTATCTTTCACGACATGATACACAAGGAGATCGAGGTATATGTGGATGACATCATCATCAAATCCAAGAAAGCCACTGATCATATGGAAGACCTGAGAAAGTTCTTCAACATACTGAGGAGGTACAATCTAAAACTAAATCCCGCCAAGTGTTCATTCTTGGTTCCTGCTGGAAAATTACTGGGTTTCATCGTGAGTCGTCGAGGAATAGAATTGGACACATCAAAAGTCAAAGCCATTCAAGAATTGCCACCGCCAAAGAACAAGAAGGACATGATGAGTTTTTTGGGAAGACTCAACTATATCAGCCGGTTTATAGCTCAGTCTATGGTCATTTTTGAACCCATCTTTAAAATGCTGAAGGTGTTGCTACTAAATAGACTGACGATTGTCAGAAAGCCTTTGGCAGAATCAAGGAATACTTGTCAACACCCAGGGAGGCCTCTACTATTTTATCTTGCAGTTTTGGATGGAGCATTCGGTTGTGTTCTGGGACAACATGATGAAACAGGGAGGAAGGAGCAAGCCATCTACTATCTCAGTAAGAAGTTCACCCCGTACGAGGCTCGGTATTCTTTATTGGAGCGCACCTGTTGTGCTCTGACTTGGGTAGCTCAGAAATTGAGGCATTATTTCAATTCCTATACTACTTATCTCATATCCAGGATAGACCCGCTTAAGTATATCTTCCAGAAGCCCATGCCCACTAGCAAGCTCGCCAAGTGGCAAAGCTTGCTGAGTGAATTCGACATTGTTTACATGACTCGGAAATCAATCAAGGGTCAAGCCATAGTAGATCACCTTGCCGAGAATCCTATTGGCGGAGAATACGAACCCTAAAAATGTATTTTCTTGATGAAGAAGTGTCCTTCGTAGGAGAAGATATTGCAGAATCCTACGATGGTTGGAGGTTGTTTTTCGATGGAGCCGCAAATTTCAAAGGAATTGGCATAAAGCCGTCCTAGTATCAGAAATCGGACAGCATTACCCGGTATCCGCCAAGCTCAGATTCCCCTGCACAAATAATATGGCTGAATACGAAGATTGCATCTTAGGGCTCAAGATGGCCATTGACATGAACGTTCAGGAGTTGCTAGTGATCGGGGATTCAGACTTGCTCATACATCAAGTTCGAGAAGAGTGGGCCACCAAAAACTCTAAGATACTTCCCTACTTGCATCACATACAGGAGTTAAGGAAAAGATTAACAAAGACAGAATTTCAGCATGTCCCCAGGGTCCAGAACGAGTTCGCCGACGCATCGGCTACTTTATCATCCATGATCCAACATCCAAACACGAATTTCATTGATCCCATCCCAGTAAAGGTTTATGATGAGCCATCTTATTGTGCTCACGTTGAGGAAGAAGCAGACGGAAAACCATGGTTCCACGACATCAAAGAATACTTGACAACACGAGAATATCCAGAACTTGCCAACGCTACTCAAAAGCGCACACTTCGAAGATTATCCAACAATTTCTTTCACAGTGGGGGAATCCTGTATAGGAGGACACCCGATTTGGGTTTATTGAGGTGTGTCGAAGCAAAAGAAGCATCCAAACTATTGGACGAAGTGCACGCAGGAACTTGTAGGCCGCACATGAATGGTTTTGTTTTAGCAAAGAAGATACTCCGAGTAGGTTACTTTTGGATGACTATGGAAACAGACTGTATCCAGTATATTCACAAGTGCCATCGCTATCAGATACATGTACATATGATAAAGGTGCCTCCAAATGAGCTTACTGCAAAAAGCTCATCGTGGCCATTCGATGCCTAGAGGATGGACGTAATTGGACATATCGAGCCTACCGCATCAAACGGGAACATGTTTATCCTGGTGGCAATATATTATTTTACTAAATGGGTTGAAGCAACATCATACAGGGAAGTGACCAAGAAAGTTGTGACATATTTTGTCCGTGACCGTATTATTTGTCAGTTCGGAATTCCGGAATCAATCATCACTGATAATGGTTCCAATCTCAACAACGATTTGATGAAAGAAATGTGTGAGGCATTCAAGATTAAACACAAGAACTCTACATCCTACAGGCCTCAGATGAATAGAGTTGTAGAAGAAGCCAACAAGAATATCAAGAAGATACTAATGAAGATGGTCAAAAGTCACAAACAATGGCATGAGAAGTTTTCATTCGCCTTACTGGGATACCGCAACACGGTCCGCACATTGACCGGAGCAACTCCCTACATGTTGGTTTATGGTACAGAAGCGGTCATCCCCGCCGAGGTAGAAATTCCCTCCTTGAGGGTCATACAAGAAGCAGAGTTGGACGACGCAGAATGGGCGAAAGGTCGATACGAGCAGTTAGCCCTTATAGATGGGAAAAGGATGAATGCAGTTTGCCATGGTCAGTTGTATCAGAACAGAATGTCCAGAGCCTTCAACAAAAGAGTTAAGCCAAGGAA
>MU692499.1:111240-132597 GCA_026770625.1 Nicotiana glauca
ATGTCCAAAGCCTTCAACAAAAGAGTTAAGCCAAGGAAGTTTACACCAGGGCAGTTGGTGCTAAAGAAAATATTCCCATATCAAGATGAAGCCAAAGGAAAATTCTCTCCCAACTAGCAAGGTCCGTACATGGTTCATCGGGTTCTAACTGGGGGAGCCCTTATTCTTGCAGAAATGGATGGAGAAGTCTGGCCAAAGCCAATCAACTCAGATGCAGTGAAACGATACTATGTATGATTTCTTTATGATGTAATTTGAAATACGCTTGACCGGATTCCCGTTTAAGAGGGGATATGTAGGCAGCCCTATGGGTTCGGTCACAATTTAATAAAAATTTCATTCCCCCCCCCCTTTATGGGTTCTGAAGGACCCTCAAAATTTCGAAGTCAGTCTTCAACCACTCATCGCCAAGGATGTCACCTCAGTAAACTAGGGTAGAATTTTGAGGAGGACCGTCAAAATTCTGAAGATAATTCTTCAGTCATTCAGCGCAGCCATCAGAAGTGCCAGCCCAGTAAACTGGGGCAGAATTTTGAGAAGGACCCTCAAAATTCCAGAGCAGGAGAGGTTGCAATGTCTCGAACCACGTCACAGTCATTGGTTCAGCTAAAAGAAAACTATTTTTTTACTTATGATATGTTTACTAAATCATGCATAATTATTGTCCGAACCGCCACTGTTTAGCAATGCTACCCCGATGATATGCAACGCCAGGACTCGAGGGAAAATGAACTAACCTTTCCCCCTCTTACTAAACTCACGATTTTCTTTGGATGCAGGCACCCAAGTCGCAAAATTACCGAATATATTACGCAATCGCATTAAACCGTCACACACATTCACATTTGCTATCTGCACGCGATATCTCCAGCAGCCGTAATATCACAATCAACTACCAGCAATTAGATAAGAATTTCTACTTACTATTTGCTTTTATCCCATTGCATAAGGCTATCTTTCTGCCTTCCAAGACTAAGCACTGTCTCCATCCTGAATTTTCTTGCATTGCATACGGCTACCTTTCTGCGTTTCGAGAGTAAGCACTGTCTCCATCCTGCATTTTCTTGCATTGCATAAGGCTACCTTTCTGCCTTTCCCCATCTGCATTTCCTGCATTGTATAAGGCTACCTTTCTGGCTTCCGAGACTAAGCGTTGTCTCCATCTGCATTTCCAGCATCGCATAAGGCTACCTTTCTGCCTTCCGAGACTAAGCATTATCTCTATTTGCATTATCTGCATTGCATAAGGCTACCTTTCTTCCTTCCATGACTAAGCGTTGTCTCCATCTGCATTTCCTGCATTGCATAAGGCTACCTTTCTGCCTTCCGAGACTAAGCGTTGTCTCCATCTGCATTTCCTGCATTGCGTAAGGCTACCTTTCTGCCTTCTGAGGTTAAGCTCTACCTCCACCTGCATGGCTAAACTACCGCTACTTTATTTTTTTTTGCATGGCTGAAATATTGCCACCTCACATCTTGCAATCGGCCGAGATATCGCCAAACTTTATTTAAATGCTACATCGGCAGAAAGATCGCCAGCTCATCTCCATTATCATCTAGACTTATGCTTTATGTCGGCTGAAATATCACCATTTTAATTTTTACATCGGCTGAAACATCGCCTGTTTTATTTAAATTCCTGTCGGCTGAAATATCGCCATTTACATTTTTGCATCAACTGAAACATCGCATGTTTTTATTTAAATTTTTGTACTGAAATATCGCCATTTACGCTTCTGCATCGGCTGAAATACTGCCAAACCTTACATTTCATGGGCTGAAATATCGCAAAACTATTCGAGGGCGTAATTGTTCGGAGGCATCATCCTCAAAGCCCGAGAACACCATGCCATGGCCCGAGGACCCCGCGTTATATCTTGCATAGAATTATTCAAAGGCATCATGGTTCGGAGGCACCATTATTATAGCCCGAGAACATCATTTCATAGCCTGTGAATCCTTTAATTTTGAGCTTCATGGCCCAGGACATCATGGTCCGAGGACGTCATCCTAACCGTCCAAGGACAGCATTCATGGTCCAACGGGAACTTGCATCATGTTTAAGTTTATGCATGATATACGTTCATATTGCTTACTTTCAGGTATGCCGACTAGCAATGGCCGTATTAGCAGGAGTGATCCCGCTGCGGTTCCCGCAGCCTATCGATTTTCAGAAACCTCTCTCACTTTAAACATCGCTTCCGTCGTTTCAAATCTCCATCGGCATATTTTGTCAATGGTTCCTGAACTACATATGGCCTGATTCCTATAAGACCAGGGATATGTAGAAAGCTCAGAAACCAAAGCTCAGTTAAAATTCTTTTCAAATCGCCATTTTCTGTCAAAATTGGCCATCATATCTTTACCCGACAAGTCTTTCATCCTTCCCGGGTAAAGAGGGGAAGCTGTTGATACCCAATTTTTTCCTATTTTTTTTGGCATCCAAAATACTTCCAAAATAGTATATGTGTGCATATATAAGCACACCCAAGAGTTTGACATTTTTTTTAATGATTTTTAAACCAAGCTATTGCCTATTTTTATACCATAAAATCCGATAATTATTCCCAAAATTATCATTTTGGTGAATAACTTATTTTATCCTCATATTTATAATAAAATATAATTAAGGTGATTTTTGCACATTTTTATAAATTCATTTGGCATTTTTAAAGTGCAATTGCATATAATTGCAATTATAGCATATTTCGTAATTGATAGCATTTTATAATTATAAAATCAATCCCAACATTTTTAAACTATTGTTTATATAATATTTGTTTACCAGTACTTGTAATTTATTTTTAGAATCACTATTGCTATTTTATAAAATAAAAATGGGAAAAGTGGTTATTTACGATTTAGCCTCAATTATGTTGCAATTTCAGCCTATTTTTGCACACAAATTCACCCCCAAATTCAAGCCCAAATTGCCCAGCCCAACTACCATTCCAACCCGACCCCTGATTCAATTGCCCGAACCCTCCCGGTCCTTAAAAATCTGAGTCGTTGATCATTTTGATCAATGGCCCAGATCTCTCCCTTCCTTTTTAATTGCAAACAACCCCCAAACCTACCCCATTCTCTAAGATACGCATCCTCTAATTCCTCTCTTCTCTCAAATGCTTTCACATTCTCTCAAAACCCTAATCGCCACCTACCCCTCTTCAACCTCAAATCCCCCAGAATCCATGGCTGCTCTAGCCATGGACGACCTATAAGCACCTTCTACTGCTCTCACATGCCTGATGCCTGAAGATTCTAGGCCAGTCTTCGAGGATCTTCACCTAGAACTTTGTCAATTCAAGGTTTTCAGCCATCTCCAGCCGTGTTCCAACATATATTACCCTCTTGAGCCTGGTTCCAACCTTATCGACTCAGATCTAATCTCGTATTTTCCAAGCCTTTTCATCCTTTAGGGTTCTCAGAAACCCTAACCTATTCAAGGTTCTTTTTTGTTTATTCGTTTAGATCTGTGCTAGATCTATGCTATATGTGACGTTTAAAGCATTTCCCCCAAATTTCCTTTCTCAAAACCCTAATTTTCGAGATTTGTTTGAGTTTTTGAGTCTACGTGTTAGTGTTCGTTTGATTTACTACTTAAGTGGTGAAAGCCCAAATTTTAGGGTTTATTTGAGATTCTGAGACTGTTTGTGTGTTTATCTGCTTATCTCCTCTAAACTCGACTGATTTCAGAAACCCTAGTTCTTTGGGGCTTATTCAAGTCCTTTGAGTTTGTTTTTGCAAATCGTCTGTTTAAAATTGCTTAATTTTATTCTTTTGCTTTAGCATCTCTTTTCCTTTATGTGATTTCTTTTTGTTCCGAGTTCTTGCTACCTGTCAAACTCTACTATGATTTTCACTCGGCTCTTTGCACGCTCCTGACCCTTTTCTATATTACTAAACCACTGAGACCTAACTAGCATGTTTCGAATGTTTGCTCTATGCTATTACTGTATGCTGTTTTCTCTTGCCATAGCATGGCTTCGCATGTTTATTACTTATGTATTCACTTATATACTGAGTCCCTTCTGTGATTGATTTTCAAACTCATAATTGATTTCAAACTTTTCCTTTCATGAAATTTTGATTTTTACTCACGTGTCAAGGGTTAATTGATCCTCTTTCTTTATTTGGCCTTACTGAACCCTTTCCAAAAATAAGTACAATCCTGAACTTAGACTTAAATACCTATTGTATTACCTTAATGCTTCTTTTATGGCAACATCCATTCTATTTACAAGGCCTATTCTCCCTTTCCTTATTTGGATCCTGTTAGAATCCGTTTGAATAAGAATCCCCTTGATTAAAGGGGAGTCTTATACTAATTTGATTCTGATTTGTGACCATGCCATATTTGTGATAGATTTGTACTTGTTACCTTAATTCTCTACATGTTTTCAAAGCTATAAATACTCTCATCCCTTTTATTTGAACACACGAACATAGAAAGCAATATGAGTTCAAAAAATCATTCTCACTTAAAACTCTCCCTCTTTCTGCCACTTGTGCTGCTGTGGACTTTATTTACTATACTTTCTTCTGCACCTTTTGCTTCTCTACTGGTATGTCCCAATTAATTTACATGTCTCAACAACAATGTGTTTCATTACTTCCTACTTCTGCTCATGTCTTCTCTGGTTAATATTTGTTTCTAGCATGCTGCAACATGTTTCCCTTCCCTTGTAATTCAATGTTTAATTTACAGGTGCATCCTATCAGTTGTTTGTCATGTATCTGATACTTTATGAATCCCAAACCCCCATATCCCCTTTGTATGCTTTAAGTTATGCTTCAGAAACATGGAAATGCCTGAAATCATTGTCCATGGCTATAAACTGGACCCTTTGGGATCCTAAGCTTGTCAATTTCCCATCCCCATTCCCTTATTGTGTGTATGCTGAGTAACAGCCTTGGCCTGCCAGTACAGTAGGTCTTGACTCCCTAAAAGCTTGATAATAGGTGTGTTCCAGTCTATATTGTGGCTGGGCATGACCACCAGCCTGCCTGGGTAGCCCCCTACCCTTTTCTATTGCACATACACTCAACTCTTAGAATTTAAGTTCTGCCCCTCTTATGTGAGCTTTGCCTTGGGACCCTGGAGGTCCCTCTGAACTTGGACACATAAGGGCTGGCCCTTTCACACTGCACAACTCAATTTCCATGAATATCTTGGGTGTATGCCCTGCTGGGATTGTTGAAGTCCCTTGGATCTCTGAAATACCCTAGATGAGAGAAGGCTTGGAAATTTGGATCTCGGAAGTGGCTCAATCTCATATTATTAGGCATTAAGTCTGAATTAGGCTGCTCGGATGTAGCCGAAGTTTTCTGATATATTTTTTTTAATTCCAGTTTATTTCTTTTGGGGCTGTAATAACTTGTATAAACTCGGGGAACTTAGTAAAAAAAAGGGGGGATGGGATTTACTTTCTGCACCAAGGGTAGAGATCCTGCCTATAGGTTTAAATTTTCTTTTATTTCTACAAAAGCACCTAGAAATCATGCCTATAAGTTTTCAACTTTCTTATGCATATCCGCCTAGAAATCATGCCTATTGGTTTTCAACTTTCATTTATGCCTATCCGCCTAGAGATCATGCCTACAAATGTTTAAACTTTAATTTCTGCAAAACTCACGCATAGAAATTATGCTCATAGGTTTAATCTTTAATTCCTGCAAATACGCGTAGATGTCCTGCATATAGGTTAGTTCTTATATGTTCCGCAATTTCATATAAAACATGGTCTACCAAACGGCTGCATTCTGCAAACGATATTAGGCAAACTATTTACAGATAAATAATAATAAAACTGCATGTAAAAGCCACGCTTCTAGGATGTTGTTAATATCTAAAGGGTGTCCAAATAATTATTCATATAGAAAGCATGCCTATAGGAAGTTTCGAATCTAAATAGAGATAATACTAGCTGTTAAACTCGTATTGTCCCATTAAAATCGGTAACACCTGTCAGTTTGTGCATCTGTTTCTAAAATCATTATATGTCATACCTAGTTCTAATTAACACTTAAGTCAATCAAATCAATTTTCAAACAACTACATTCGAGTATGCCTAATGTAGACTTTTCGCCTAAAAATATGCATTGACCAGTCCGCTCGTCGCTTTATTTAAATAAGACCAAAATTAGTACGTGAAAGACATGCTAAACTCTGTGTTTTTTTGATGATTTATGGAGGCATATTTGAGCCTTGCTTGCCTGTATGTATCCCATTTCTTTCTACAACTATTTGTTTTGATTGACTCCTTAGAATTTTATCCTTTGAAACCTCTAAAAGCCCTAAGCCCCCTTTCTTTTAGGATTAGTAGTCCATTCGCCTCTAGGACTAATAGGCTGGGGACGGGTAGTAGCATGCAATAAGTAAGCGATACCATTTCGCGCTCTAATACCTTAAACGGGGCGGGAAGGGTAGACATGGAGATGATGATTACACGATAACACTATGCGTACAATTGGGTACCGGTGTTGTGCGAATGATCCATGTAATGTAAAAACCTAGGACCCCTCTCCCTCTTTATTAGTTTAATAATCTTCAGATTTTTAAAGGCTATTTCAACTTTTGTTTCTTACACTTATTTTTAAGTTGTTTGCACCAATTGTTTGACCCCTTACCTTTACTAGCGTATCTCTTTTTACAAAACTGTTTCCTTCCTGAATTTCAACACTCCTTTTATGCTTATTATTTGTAATACTTGCTTGTTTATTCATGTTTGCATTTAAAGTCACAATTGTAGCATGGTTTTATGTAATGAGCCTATCTAAATATGTATAAGGTTTTATGTAATGAACAAACTATCAAATTAAAGACCTTTGAGTCTAGTTTCCAACGCAACAAACTATTCATCATTTGGACATTAATACACAAAGTTATGAGAAAATTACCAAAGGCTGGAAAAATGCGATCCTGTGTCAAATCTGCGATCGCAAAGTCCATTATGCGGTCTGTATTTGTGATTTGCGGTTGCAAATTGGACCACTGTAGCCTAGTTTTGGATACCAATTTTGCAGTGCATTTTGCGGCTAGCATTCGCGTTCTGCGGTCCATTCTGCTATAGCAAACCTGACATCGGAGGGTTAATTTCCCTATTTTTATAACCCGACCCCATTTTAATATATAGGCTTTGGGGTTCATTTTGGGGTGATTTCTTACTTATTTTAGAGAGATGTGAGAGCATTTTAGAGAGAGAATGAGGAACCCAACATTCAAATCATCCAATCTTGCATCAATCTTCAAGAATCAAAGAACCCAATCACATGTTCTTCATCTAAGAGGTAAGGTTCTATACCCTAGACTTTAATTTCGAGTTTGAGGTATAAGATGGGTTATTGGGGTATGATTCTTGGGTGTATTAGTATTTTGTATACATGCATGTACAACTTAGGTTTATGGAGATATTATTGAACATAAATAAGTAAAAACTGGGTTAGGGAATGAAGAAAATCTTGAAAAGGGGATTTGAAATCAAAATGCTCAACTAGTATTTGATAAAATGCTCAAATGAGCTAGAATTATGAATATCTTCCTAATTTGTGTTTAATTTTACAATGTCTCAAAGTAGATTGGAATTGCTAGAATTTTCGGAACGTCGTAGTAACTTAAGGAAAGCAAAATCTAGGTATGTATGGCTAAAACTCACTCTTCTTAGAAATTGAGCTTTCATGGTGTCCTTGCGTATGTTGTATGTTCGGAATTTGATTTATGTGGTATTCATTATTTCAAAGGATTTGGGTGTTGCAAGAATATATGTAAAAGATGTACCTTAAAGTGTTTAGTATGTTATTCTTGGTAAATGAGGAAATGTGAAAAATGGGAACTATGAGCTAAAATGCCTAGACTTCAAGTCAAGTTTAAATTGAGATTTTGATGCCAAATTGTGTAAGAAAACCCGTTANTTTTACATGAGTTGGTGTTGTGACCCTATAATTGTGAAAGATGCATTCCAATATGATCAATGTGCTATTGTTGATAACTTAAAAGGGGTGCAAGGGATATGAATCATGTATTGAAATGCTAAGACCTTAAATTGAGATTGAGTTGCATATATTATGCCAAACTATATGGAATTCTCTATGTGTAGAGATGTTTGAAGTAATCAAATGAATTTGGAAAATAGAGTGTGGCCAATGTGTCGAGAACTTGAATTATAATTGTATAATGTCATGATTAAAAAAAAGAAGAAGGATTCAAGAATAATTGGTGTAATTATTTGTTTATCCATTTAATATGTGTTTTTATTGCGGGTTGATGTACCCCCTCTATTGATTTGGAAGATCCCCCGGTGTTTAAAGTTCCATTGTCAATAAACTTGAGGTGTATGATCTCTGAGATATTGTATATGCCGAGGATTCATGGTTCTTCTCATGTGTACTTGACATCTTGTATTGAATGGCTTGTTGTTGAAATTGATATTGATGTGAAATATGTGAAATGATGTGAAATGTGGGAAATAAGAGATTGAGTTATAAATTATGGCCTAGTGCCAAGTATGTTGTAATGATTGTGGCCCTATGTGCCGATTAATTGATATGTGGAACCTATGGACGGGCTATGAAACGAATAGGTGTATAATATAATATGCTGACCCTATGGACGAGCTATGAAACGCATAGGGGTATAATATAAAATGTGGAATCTATGGATGGGCTATGAAACGCATAGGGGTATAATATAAAATGTGGAATCTATGGACAGGCTATGAAACGCTTAGGTGTATAATATGATATGTGAACCCTATGGACGGGCTATGAAACGCATAGGTATATAATATAATATGCAGACCCTATGGACGGGCTATGAAATGCATAGGGGTATAATATAAAATGTGGAACCTATGGACGGGCTATGAAATGCATAGGGGTATAATATAAAATGTGGAACCTATGGACGGGCTATGAAATGCATAGGTGTATAATATGATATTTGGAACCTATGGACGGGTTATGAAATGCATATGTGTATAATATGATATGTGAACCTTATGGACGGGCTATGAAACGCATAGGTATATAATATGATATGTGAAACCTATGGACGGGCTATGAAATGCATAGGTGTATAATATGATACGTGTATGACGGGCTATGGAACGCAACCTAGAGTTATGGAAATTATGTGAAAGCTATGTGATCCCTTTTATTTGTTGATGTGGAGATTGTTAAAGCTTTTGATTTACTTTTATGATCTCTTTATTCTTATTTGACAATTCTTTCTAATGACAAGGTGTTAATGATTTCTTTATTCTTGTTTGATAGTTCTTTCTAATTAGATGTTGTTTAGTTATACATACTAGTGCTATTCAATGGCACTAACGTCCCGTTTGCCGGGGACGCTGTATCATTTTATGATACAAGTTGTTCCACAGCGAGCAGCAACGGCCAGTGATAGCAGTATTATCTTCCCAGCAGACTTGGTAAGCCCCACTTTATCCCAGGTTCATGTCATGTGCTTTGTATTTGAGGTATAGTCGGAGCTTTGTTACCAGCATCTCTAAATTGTTCTTCAGTTGTATTTAGAGGCTCCGTAGACAGGTTGTGGGTGGTGTTTGGCATTGGGAACTAAATTTGAAGTATTGGTGTTTGGAAAATATGTTTTCCTTCATATATATAAATTGTCATATTTTGAATACTAAAGTTGAAATGGCTGATGAAAACAAAAAGGCAATTGATAATAAAATACTTACTAATTATAGTTAATGGAGTCCATCTCCTATTTAATTATAAATTGGTTTGGGTAGAATGGAACCTAACAGGCTTGCTCAGTCGGGTTTACTCGGTTGAGCACCGGTCGCGTTCCTCGATTTTTGGGGCGTGACAAACTTGGTATCAGAGGCTATGATTTTAAAGTGTCCTATGATGTCTCGGAGCCGTGTCTAATAGATTCCTTCTTATTGGTGTGTTGTCGACCACATCTATAAGTTGGAGGCTATTTGGACATTTAGGAATTTCACCCTTCTTTGATACTCCAGATCGTACGATATAGCTCAAGATAGGGAGATGATTTTTTCTCTAAGTCTTATTCTCAAGATTGGTAATTTTGATACCATAATCCGTGAATTTGAAGCATGTAAGGAGGTATTCATCCCACCATTGAGTCCGAGTGGATTGCCCAAGGACTTGTTAGGAGAATATGCTGAGCCATGGAGGGATTGGTAGAACTTGTTGCTAAGGGGAGTACCCTTGTTCCTATTAATGTCACTGCACCACCATATCATGTAGTATATGAGTATGTTACCAATGTATGTTACAGATGTGGAGTCGGGGTGCATAAGTTAAGGCACTTCCCCGCCAATCTAGAGTCACTCTTTTACTTATTGGTGTATATGGCTTCTATGGTCTGAACAGTCACTCTACTCTCTTTCGAGTATCATCATGGAACCTTCTCACTATCAAGTAATGTGAGAGCATGCATCAACACCTATTATATGAGTGCATATCAATGGAAACGGTCACCGTGTGCATAAAGTCTCTTTAACATCTTTGTCATAGGAAGATCATGTGTCGCCATCGTGGTATAACTTTTGTATCCACTTAGGACATCCCGCATTAAGTAGCTCACTTTGTCCTAGTATTGCGGTTGCTCGTGGCATGGTCGTGTATTGCAGTTGGGAGTTAATATAGCAGAAGCATGTCCAACTTATAACATATGTTTATTTTCTCTTTACACTTCCGTAACATGTGTTAATTGTGTTCTTTATTTGATGAAATTCATTATGCTATTTTCCCAACACTTTTTCAGTAACCATGCGAGAACATATCTTTCTATGTGTCATTGTAACACTTCCTTTCTCGTAAGGACCCTTGCTAGGCTCTCCGTCAAGACCAAGTGCACCTTTGGGGGTTACTATAGCACAACGCCTATTTCTCATATTTTTTTGTTTTTCATTAGCATCTGGGTAGTTCTCAAGTCAAATCCATGAAGAATTCATCATGAGCATCTGCAAACTTTCCATGACTATTTTACACTGTCTCATTGAGTTTGGTTGTCTTTACACCCTCGACTTCTAGAATCATTGACTATGACATTATCAAGTGCATGGAGTTTTGCTACCCTGGGTATTCCTCCTTCATGGTTGGGTAGGAGTGTTATTTTTCTTTCTCCCCGGAGCATCATGTTAACCATTATAACATCCTAGCTATGTGGTTTCACCCGTGAAAGGTTGAGATTAGATTCCTTCAGATTTTTGTAGATATCATTAGCATATTTATTTGGAAGACAAGTTGTCGTATCTTTAGTTCTCTCATATATGTTCATTTATCAGGAAAGATTAAGCTTTTTGAAACATGATAATATAATAAGTGTTCAACTTCTTTTCATCCTCATGGGCTTGTGGAATAGATTCCTTGTGTCAGTTGACATTAAGAGTGCAATTCAACTTCATGTATTTTGTAACCCATATCGCATTCAAGGTGCCAGAATATTCTCATTCTTGATAACTGGATTTTACCTACACTCCAGGAGGTGATTGGGTCACGTACTTGAATATTCCTCCTTAATGGTTCCTATTTCCAATGTACGAGTTACCTCTATGCCTTAATTGTCTAATAGTTGATGGCATCACAATGATTAACTATATAAACATCATTAATATAAATCCCCGTGTCTCGTAGCATGTAACCTCATGAAATGCCCTGCTCAGCGCCTAAATAAATTCCTGGATAACTCCAACCCGATCTTGAACTCCGTTGCTCCTCATTATATTAAGTCTATTGGGTATTGAAGGTTCAAACATGTCAAAAAGGAAGTGTCCATGTGTGATCCCGTATGTTCGATAGGCAATTTGTTTTTTTATCAGTTTATGATAGCACATCTTGGTGTAATCGTTGAAGGTCATCAAAGGTTTAGCATGGGCGTTCGTTCAGAGATTTAGAGTTTAGAAAGATAAAGGGGTTATTCTCAATACTTTCCCCTAAAGATGTTATGGGACTTGATAATGAAGTTTGCATGAGTGTATATCACATTAGGTTTCACTAGAAATATGAAGTTTTCCCATAGTTGTTCCTCATATATTTTGTGTTTTCAGATGTCTATGTCTAAGAAAGTAGTTGAAGATCCTTTGTGTATCATTTCGATGGAAATTGCTAAAGGTGGAGGTAATGGATAGTTGGCTTATGAAGGGTATCTATTTGTAATCCTTGCTAGGTAAGTTGGTGGTGGAGACTATATTTGTGAAAATATTATGGCAAAACTTGTAAGTATAAGAGACCACAATGAAGGTCAAGAGTGATGTGGAAATAAGGTATTTTCTTTTCCTTGTATAGCAATTGGTTTTGACTTGAAAGATACCTTCCAGGTATTATGATCTAATAGGCTGGGGGTAGAGGTAGAGATATAGGTATTAGAGGTGGAGCTCAGGCCGCTAGAGGCAGAGGCCAGCCAACAGCAGGGCATCCCAGAGATGTAGTTCAGGGTGGTGGGGCCCAACCTCGATGTTATGCTCTACCAGCCAGGCCTGAGGCTGAGGCTTCCGATGCAATTGTCACAGGTACTGTTCTGGTTTGTATCAGAGATGCTTCAGTTTTATTTGATCCAGGGTCTACATACTCCTCTGTGTCATCTTATTTTCACTGTATCTGGTCATGTCTAGTGATTCCTTAAGTGTCCCTGTATATGTGTCTACACTGGTGGGTGACTCTATTGCGGTAGAACTAGTCCATAGTTCTTGTGTAGTTGTGATTGGGGGTCTTGAGACTCGAATAGATTTGCTTCTTCTGGACATGGTTGATTTTAATGTCATATTAGAGATGGACTGGTTATCACCTTATCACGCTATCTTGGACTGTGGTGCCAAACTATAACCTTAGCCTTGTTGGCTTTGCCTATCTTAGAGTGGAGAGAGACCCCTGGTCATTCAACTCGTAGTGTTATCTCTTATGTGAAGGCTCGACGTATGATAAAGAAGGGGTGTTTGGCCTATTTGGCATATCTGTGTGATTCTAGTGCCAAGGTTCCTTCTATTGATTTTATGCCTGTTGTTCGTGAGTTCCCTGAAGTGTTTCCTTCAGAACTGCTGGGTATGCCACCTGATAGGGATATTGACTTCTGCATTGATTTGGCTCCAGGCACTCAGCCCATTTCTATCCCGCTGTATCATATGGCCCCGCTCGAGTTGAAAAAGTTGAAGGAGCAGTTGCAAGACTTGCTTGAAAAGGGTTTCATTAGAACCCGTGTTTTGCCTTGGGGTCCGCCGGTGTTGTTTGTTAAGAAGAAGGATGGATCGATGCGAATGTGTATAGATTACTTGCAATTGAACAAGGTTACAACCAAGAATAATTATTTGTTGTCGACGATTGATGATTTATTTGATCAGCTTCAGGGTGCTAAGGTATTTTCAAAGATTTACTTGAGATCTGGCTACCATCAGTTGAGGATTAGGGCATCCGATGTCCCTAAGACAGCTTTTCACACTCGGTACGGGCATTATCAGTTCTTGGTGATGTCATTAGGGTTAAGGAATGCCCCAGCAACTTTTATGGATTTGATGAATCGAGTGTTCAGGACTTACTTGGATTTGTTCGTGATAGTCTTCATTGATTATATTTTGATCTATTCCCGCAACCGGGAAAAGCACGAGCATCATCTTAGAGTGGTTCTTCAGACTCTGAGAGATATTTAGTTGTATGCCAAGTTTTCTAAGTGTGAGTTCTGGTTGAGTTCAGTTGCATTCTTGGGTCATGCTGTATCATCAGAGGCTATTCAAGTTGATCTAAAGAAGAATGAGGCAGTCAAGAACTTGCCTAGACCAGCATCAGCTACAGAGATTCAGAGTTTCTTGGGATTGGCAGGCTACTGTCGTCGGTTCGTGGAGGGGTTTTCATTTATTGCAGTCTCGATGACCAGGTTGACCCCAGAAGGGTGCCCAATTCAGATGGTCAGACGAGTGTAAGGCGAGCTTTCAGAAGCTCAAGGCAGCTCTAATCATAGCACCAGTGTTGGTTTTGCCCACAGGTTCAGGGCCTTATACCGTTTATTGTGATGCATCTCGTATTGGACTTGGTGAGGTGCTGATGAGGGATGGCAAGGTCATTTCCTATGCTTAACTGTAGTTGAATATTGATGAGAAAAACTATTTGATTCGCGATTTGGAGTTAGCAGTCATTGTTCATGCATTGAAGATCTGGAGGCATTATCTGTACGGCGTGGCATGTGAGGTGTTCACGGATCACAAGAGTATATAGTATTTGTTCAAGAAGAAGGAGCTAAATTTGAGGCAGAGAAGGTGGTTAGAGCTATTAAAGTACTATGATATCACAATCCTATATCATCCGAGAAAGGCCAATGTGGTTGTCGGTACTCTGATTAGGAAGTCAGCCAGTATGGGCAGTCTTGCTTATATTACGGTCAGTGAGAGGCCGTGTGCTTTGGATGTTCAGGCTTTGGCCAATCACCTGGTGAGGTTGGCTATTTCTAAGCCTAGTCGTATGTTAGCTTGCACAGTTGCTCGTTCTTCATTATTGGAACGTATCCGAGATCGGCAGTATGATGATCCCCATTTGTGTGTCCTTAGAGACACGATGCAGTATTGAGGTTCCAAGCAGGTTACCTTAGGAGATGATGGAGTTTTGAGATTGTGGGGTCGAGTTTGTGTGCCTAATATGGAGGGGCTTCGAGAGTTTATCTTAGAGGAGGCCTATAGCTCCCGGTAATCTATTCACCTAGGCACAGTGAAGATATATCAGGATTTGCGGTAGCATTATTGGTAGAGAAGAATAAAGAAGGATATCATTGCATATGTGGATCTGTGTTTGAATTGTCAGCAGGTTAAGTACGAGCATCAGAGGCTCGATGATTTGTTCTAGAAGATTGAGATTCATGAGTGGAAGTGGGAGCATACCACTATAGACTTCGTTGTTGGACTCCCACGGTCTCAGAGGAAGTTTGATGCAGTGTGGGTTATTGTTGATAGGCTGACCAAGTCATCACATTTCATTCCTGTGACAATCTCCTATTCTTTCGAGAGGTTAGTTGAGATCTGTATCCGGGAGATTATTCGTCTTCATCGTGTGCCTGTTTCTATCATTTCCGATCGAGGTATGCAATTTACCTCACATTTTTGGAGAGTAGTTCAGCGAGATTTGGGCACACGGGTTGAGTTGAGCATAGTGTTTCATCCTCAGACGGACGGGCAGTCCGTGCAGACTATTCAAATTTTGGAGGATATGCTCCGAGCTTGTGTCATTGACTTTAGAGGTTCGTGAGATCATTTTTTGCCTTTAGCAGAGTTTGCCTACAACAACAGCTACCAGTCGAGTATCCAGATGGCTTATTATGAGACTTCGTATGGTAGGGGGTGTCGGTCGCCGGTTGGATGGTTTGAGTCGGGAGAGGCTCAGTTGTTGGGTACGGATCTGGTGGAGAAGGTCAGTATTATTTAGGATAGGCTTCGTACTGCTCAGTCATGGCAAAAGAGCTATGTTGATCGCAAGGTTAGAGATTTGGCTTTCATGGTCGGTGAGCGAGTATTACTTCGAGTGTCGCCTATGAAAGGCATGATGAAATTTGGGAAGAAGGGCAAGCTTAGACCTAGGTTCATTGGCCCATTTGAGATTCTTGATCGAGTGAAAGAGGTGGCTTACATACTTGCATTGTCGCCGAGCTTATCAGCCGTGCATCGCACTGTCCAGTTGGACAAGGACTTGGGCGTATGCCTGAAATCGAATTCCAAGGTCCCAAGCTCGAGATATGAATTTTTAAAGAAAATTATTTTCTAGAATTTTTATGAGTTTTTGAAAATGAAATATGTTTAAAACATGATGGTATCGGGCCCGTATTTTGGTTTTGGCATGCGGTACCGGTCTTATATGTGATTTAAGATAAGTTTGTGAAATTTGGTTAGAAATATACTTGAAACGACGTGAATCGGGTCATTTTTAGAAAATTGGCAAATTTGAAGTTCTTAAGAAATTTCATGATTTTGATGCTAATTTCATAGTTGTTGATGTTATTTTAGTGATTTGAATGCACGATCGACTCCGCATGATTTTTTAGGATTGGTGTGCATGTTTGGTTGAGAGCCCCAAGGGCTCAGGTGAGTTTTGGATAGGCCACGGGGTTCATTTTGGACTTGAGAAATTGCAGACTTCGGCTGTTTCATTATAGGCCTGCAGACTTTGCATTTGCGAAGCCTGGCTCGCAAATGCGAGGGCTGTGTCACAAATGCGAAACAGTCCAGGCCAGCCCTTCCTCGCAAATGCGAGATTCTCCGTCGCAAATGCGATGCTCCCTATTTGGGCCTGTTATCGCAAATGCGACTATTTGCTTGCAATTCCGGCTTCACAAATGCAAGCTTAGCAAAGCTTGGGTTTGCAATTGCAAACCCTGATCAAAATTGTGATACCTGCAACCTGTAAGTTCATAACTTAGCCAAGAATCTTTCATTTTTCACACTCTTTCAAAACCAAAGCACTATTGGGCGATTTTCAAAGATAACTCTTCTTCCAAATCAATTGTAAGTCAATTTTAACTCGTTTTCTTCAATCATTAACATCTTTTCACATGATTTCAACTCAAAATTAATAATTTTCATAGGGAAATTGGGTGTTTAGGATAGAACCTAGGTTTTTCAAAAATTGGGATTTGGACCTCGATTTGAGGTTCGATTTCAAAACAAATTATATATTTGGGTTCGTGGGGGAATGGGTAATCGGGTTTTGGTTCAAACTTCGGGTTTTGACCATCTGGGTCGGGGGACGATTTTTGACTTTTTGGGTAAAACTTTGGAAAACTTATTTTCATGCATTGGAATTGATTCAATTAGCGTTTATTGGTGTAATTAAGTAATTTGTGACTAGATGCAAGAGACTTGGTGGTGGAATCAAGGGGCAAAGCGATAGTTGAGATGTGAATTGTGTTCTTGGCATCGAGGTAAGTGTTCGGTCTGACCTTATCTTGAGGGAATAGGAGTTTTGTCATATTTGCTACATGTTATTTGTTGGGTATGACATACAGACAAGGTGACGAGTATCTATAAATTGGTGCCATGCATGATCGTTGTTGATACCCAATTTTCCCTGCATTTTTAAATATGCAAAATACCTTCAAAATAGCCAATATAGGCGTATATCAGTATATTCCAGATTTGTATTTTTTTCTTAATTTTTTAAAGATTTTTAAATCAATTTATTGTCCTATTTTATCAAGAAAAACCTAATAATTGTCCCCAGAATTATCATTTTTGGTGATTCACTTATTGGATTCTCATGTTTATACTGAAATATGGCTAAGATATTTTTTTTTTTTTACATATTTTTACAAATTTATTTAGTAGTTTTAAGGACAAAATTGCATAATTGCGGTGTTAGCCATTTTTAGGTTTAAATTCGTCTCATGTTTATATAATGAAATTTTATATTTTAAAATTGATAATTATATATTATAAATTATTTTAGTGCTTTAAATTTGTTTTCAGAAATTTGTTTATTATTTTCTATAAATTAAATGGGAAAAGGGCTATTTAACATATAGCCAGATTTGTCTCTCTAATTTAGCCTAATTAAACCAAATTCCAACACAATTTAAACCAGCCCAAAGACCCAACCCCAAATCCCAAATCTACCCGACCCAATCCGGATTAAATCTTAGCCGTTGATCATTTTTTATCAACGGTCCAGATTTGTTCTTACCAAATTAAACGAACGACCCCACCCCCAAGCCCCTGTCATTCCTCACTCGTCTCTATTTCTCTATCCTTGATTCTCTTTAGAACCTTCTCCCTTCCCCTCCGCGTTGATGAGTTTCACTTACCTTTTACGGCCACCTCCTGGCCTGAATCTATGGTGGTCTCACCATCTAGCGGCCTTATATGGTTCCTACACACTTGTTTGCTGAAGTTCATGGCCTGACCATGAAGAAGCTTCTTCCGGACTTTGTTGATTCAAATGTTATGGCCATCTCCGGCCTTGCTCAGGCAAGCCATGGCTATTCGAGCAGACCTCGAGTCCTCCTGCTTAAATCTATCCAAGCCTTTCTCACCGTTTGGGTTCTTCAGAAACCCTAGCTTTCAAGGTTCTTCTAATTTCTTTAGATCTATTCTAGATCTGTGTTTTCCCTAAACTTTTAAATGATTTCTTGATATTTCTTTCTAAAGTTATTCTTTCAAAACCTTTATATTTTTCCGATCTAGGTTTTTTGAGTTATTTAGATGTTTCTTCTACTGTGTTCTTTGTGTGTTTCTTCTACTATGTTTCTTCTACTGTGTTCTTTGTGTGTTTCTTCTACTGTGTTCTTGTTAAGTTTCTTCTAATATGCTTCTTTATATGTTTCTTCTACTGTGTTCTTGTTATTTTTCTTCTAATATGCTTCTTTATATGTTTCTCCTACTATACCTATTAGTTTCTTCCACTAGGTTTCTTATTAGTTCTTCTACTATGTTTCTTTGAGTTCTTCTACTGGGTTTCACATGTTGTTCTTTTACTATGCTTATCATGAGTTCCTGCTACTGAAAGAACATGTTAAAGGTCTCAATTCCTTTCTGAGATCCATGAACCTGTTTCAATTAGCATCTTTTTTTGCCTTGATTACTTGTCCTCTCATCTCTTCACTCGATTGATGGTAAAAAAACCCTAGAATTTGTGGGTTCATCCGAGTTTGAGAACGTTAGCTATGTGATTTGCTTGTTCTTCATCTTTGAAATTGTCTAATTTTAGAAACCCTAACTATTTCGAGTTTCTAAATATGTTTCTTCTGTTGCTTAATTGAGTCTTGAAATCTTTGTTTCAACCTCTGTTTCTTTAAGCAATTCTGATTCTCCACTAAACTCTTCTAAGGTCTTTACACCGGGCATTTTGTATGCTATTTGATACTATCTCTCTTCTACATTGCTAACCTCTATGACTACCATGATCCTACAATCTACTACCTACTGATTTTGTAATGGCATGACATTTTTCTTTGCCCTAAATTCAGCTTAGCATGTTTGTGTGCTCTTTATATATGCTGAACTTCCCTCCAAAATGGCTTTCAATTTTGATTTATTTCATACTTCCTTTGTATAAGTTTGATTGATTTCTTTCCTTGTCTGCTGATTTCCGTGTTACTCGATTTAAGTCAAAAACTTTCCTTAACTTTTTTGACTTGGTTCACTCATGGACTAGTGATCACAAAATCTCCGACCCCTTGGTTTACTATGTAATAATTGATTCTTACCTTTTTTTTTGACCATGTATTTCAAAAACTCTTCCCCTGAAATAAACTTCTATGTATTTACCCCTAATTGCCTACTTTGCACAAAATGCTTGTTTGATCTCTTTCCTTAAATAATTTTCTTGCTCATTACCATTTAAGTCCGAATTCCTTAATTAAAGGAACTCTTATACCGATTGATTTTAATTGATACCCAGTTCCTTAATTGTTTTCTTACCTTATTTTTGCATGTTTTTCACATTATAAATACACGACTCTTTATTAATACAAAGACAGCCCTCACTCTTAGTCTTTCTGAATTTACACTTACACTTTAAAGTATTCTCTCTTGTTTGCTTATACTATGGCTTGTTGCAAGACCCGTTGCTTGCTTTCTCTCTATTTGTTTCTTTGAAACTGGTATGTCTTGATTTAAGTTTTTAGCACCACAACAATGTGTTTATTTACTGCTTTTGTATCCATGTTTACTGCTTATGTATAGTTCAATACTTACTCTAGCATACTGATCTCTTTCTGCCTGTTCTACTATGAATCCAACCCCCCCCCCCTCTCATGTGTTTAAGTTATGGTTTGAAGCATGTAAATAATGCAAGTTATTTTCCAAGAATTAAACTTGATCCCCTGGGATCCTAGCCTCTAATAGTATGAGTTCTGGCAGGCTTATAGGTGTGCTAGCACTCCTCATTGCCGGGCTTGCCTAAAGTCTGCCCTTGCCTAAGTAATTGGCTCTTTACAATCTCCCTATTCCCCTGAACCCCTTATGTGTTTATTTGTATCTGTTTCCCTCTTCTCTTCCCTTTTAGCATTCCGATCTGCACTTGCACAGTTTCTTAGCCTTTAAGTTCTGCCCCCTCTTGTGAGCCTTGCCTTGGGACCCTTTGAGTTCCCTCTGAACTTGGACACCTAAGGGCTAACCTTTTCGTACTGCACTTATCCCAATCTGATAATACATTTAGGTGTGAGCATTGCCCGGAGTCCCTTTGAGGCTCTTAGGAAACTTTGACACACTCAAATGAAAGGCTTTGGATCATGATCTCATTGAGTTGGTTTACCTCATATTTCAGACATGAAGTATGAATCAGGCTCTCCTTGGTTGTACTTTTACTTATATTTTTCGATGTATTTTTATTTTATTCCAGGCTGTAATAATTTGTAATAAACTATTAAGGATGGTTAGTAAAAAAGGGGTGGCTAACTATGTATGCAAAAAGGATGTATACCATGCCTATAGGTATTTTAAATCTGCATGCATATATAAATCATGCCTATAGGTCCTTCTGAATCTTGTATATTCATTTTCGTCTAGAAATAATGTCCATAAGTATTTGGAAATATGAATTCTGTATATGCATATAGAAAATATGCCTATAGATCCTTCTGAATCATGTATATCCATTTTTCATCTAGATATCATGTTCATAGCTCTTAAATAATTTCTGCACTTAGATATTATGTTCATAGGTCTTAAACAATTTCTGCACTTAGATACCATGTTCATAGGTCTTAAACAAAATCCAGCACCTAGATATCATGTTCATAAGTTTAAAACGAGTCTTTAACATTTTATATCATGTTCAAAAAATCAACTACGTGTAGAAAGCATGCCTACAGGAACTCCTAATCGAATCTGAATCACTTCATTTACATATGGAACTAAAATCAGTAACAACAGGCATTGTTAGATATAGAACTTATAATCTTCGTTAAAAACTGGCCTTTCTTTTAACAATCTAACTAACCTTTTAGCCAACACGTTACCAGTTTGCTTTAAACACTATTATTTCGTTGCTTTCTGAATTCAATCGATACCATGCCTATAGGATCCTTGTCCAACAGTTAGGCAAGCCTTAGGGTAAAGTTATAAATTAAATCAGTTCTATTCATAACTACAACCATTAAGGCAGGCCTGATTTGGGCTTCTTATCTGAATTATGTAATGAATCAGTCTGTCTCAACCTTTAAGCTCTTGCATGTTTAGTACTTAATCAGACCTTAACTAGTATGTGTAAGTCATGCTAATTATGTGCTTCTTTGTTTAAAGGAGGTATAGCTGAGCCTTTGCTTGTTTTGTGCTTTCCTCCAACTTGCTATACATGTTTTGTCTGTTGCCTTAGAATTTTTTGACTTTGAAACCATAAATAAGCCTAACATCCCCCCCCCTTAGGATTAGTGGTCTTAAGTGCCCCCTTCCCCTCTCCCCC